>WBMW01004155.1:48111-105445 GCA_013396635.1 Penelope pileata | reverse complement strand
TTTTTTTTTTTTAATGCAGTGCTGCCGTGTCTGCACTTTTTTGAAATTGCATATTTATCAGGCTATGAATTATTTATGAGTGGATAAGGAAGGGGGAGGGCTGGAAAGGGAAGGAAGAGTGAGAAAACGTATGCTTGGGCAGAGGAATACCTTAAATGAATCCACTACCAAGTCTCTTGAAGGATTATTTGCAATTACTTTTTCCTCTTTTCTTATTCTTTTGCTTTGTTTCTCTGGTATTTTACTTGGTCATCTGCTATTCCTATTCTTTTGTTTGTTGGGTTTTATCTGGCTATTGGGGAGCAAGAAGGGATTGGGGGTAGTGCTTGCTACGGGTTGGAAGATTTTGCTGTGGAAATGAATTGAGCATTTCTTTGACTTCTAAAGTACAGGGTGTTTAATAAATATTAATCCTTCAACTGTCAGACTGAATTATTGTCAAACAGAGGCTGACAGATTGAGGATTAATGACATGTTTCATAAATTAAAAATGAACTATCAGCAGAATGTCCAAAGTGGGGATCGAGAAAGGACCTGATTTGTACCTCAGACCAGTTGAACATCCCATCGCTGTCAGACCATATCTCAGACTTATGCAGAAAACAAAAAAACAACCCTCCCTCCTTCCCGCAAACACACCTTCTGCTCTTCATGCAGCAGGATCTGACATCTAGAGCCTTTCTTCTTTAGGATCTGCATGCACTGAAATAGCAGGGTTGTCTCAGACACCAGATAATTTGATTAGACAGAGTCAGATCCATATTCTTTTTTTACAGTTTTGTTAGAGGAAAATTGAGGGAGGTGGAGTAATTTCTGTTCAAACATCTTGATGTTGTATTTTCCCACTATGAAAAATACGACATCACAGAAAGCTGAAGACAAGGGATTATAATGGTAAATTGGAAAAGTGGTAGCTGCTTCTTCAAAAACACACAGAATTTCCAATATAAATTATGTATTAAAGGAAATATGTTTGCATAAAACAAGTAGCAGTAATTTAATACAAGGTGACGGGATTTTTAGGAGAGGCTAATGTGTGTCAAAAAATATCGTGTACAGTCTTTAATCAAACTCATGATCCTCAGTTGAATGATTGCTTGTAAAGCTGATTTTACTGTACTTTCTAATTCACTAAAAGCAAATCTTTCTCTCTTTCTCTCTCTTTTTTTTTTCTTTTGTGATTATTAGGGGAAAATTGTTTAATTTGTGAAAAACAGATCTTTTTGGGGTGGCTAAATCAGACAGGCAGTCATCTGGGGTGCCATTCTTTCTTTCAGCACAGAGGTACACAATATGAAACTGGGCTACCAGAGTGTATAAAAATGTTTAGCTTAATCACTCCCTAATGACAGCGACTTATGTCCTTAGTGCAGTCGATTTGTTTCCTGGGTTTTAAAAGTAGATTATTTCCATGGTGCAGGCTTAGTGTAAGCTGTTGAGAAACCACAAGCACTGCACTTCAGCCTGAGTTTGGGACGTTCGCCAAGGGTAATCTGATTAAAAGGGCATTTTTTACAACATTGTGGTGCTTTGAAAATTCTGTGCAGCCAGATAGAGTAGGGCCAAAAAAATTGCTTTTTCAAAGCTAACAGTTTTGCGTGAGCAGAATTAAAAGCATGATAAGCAGCATCACTGGAATGATTCTCTTCGACAGTCTTGCAACTGGATAAACAAAGCATCCTTAGTAACACATCTGTTACAGACCCACAAGCAAATTCATGATCTATTTAATACAGGGTTTTTGCTTGCTTGTTCTGCCTTTAATCACATTTGCTTGCTGCATAGGTGTGAGGTTCTGAGGCCTTTCTTCATCTATAAGAACAAAAATGTTTCCCTTCTTCTATGGTAGTTTTTCCCTCCTGTGACGTGACATTTATAAAACGTTCTACTATGAAAGTGGTTATTTGTGATGTGCTCAAAGAACCAATGTTGGGTACCATATTCCTGAGAAGTTTAGCAGCTGTATGTTGTTAAAAGATAATTATCCTATCTTGAATCTTGGATTTCTTATAAGAGATAGAATGTAATACTAATTAAATATGTCATGTTTGCACACATCAGAACATACTCAAAAGAACTGTTCTTGGATCATTTGCCTTATTGAACTACTTTCATATTCTTCTGCAGTACCTAAGTAAGGAAGAAAAGATAATGGATTTCTCTCTCCTTCACAACCCTGCGTTTCTCTGAAAGGCGTGCTCATTCTGGTCTCCACACATACTCATAGTACAGGACTGCTTACAGCAAGATGTTTGTACGCATTCTATACTTCAAAGTCACCGGGTTCAGTGAGACTCTGCAGCAGATCAGACTGGTAGTAGGTTTTAGTACGACAGGCAAAATTAAACTTGTTTTCTACAAAACAGGCTATTTTAGTTTGCTTAATGAATATTGAATGATGAAGCATGGTTTCTTCTCTTCTACTGCATCATTGGCTTCTCTGTAAGGGGAAAAATATGTTGTGAATTAAACCGAATCAAATTTCCAAGCCTCTTCTCTTGATTGTAGCTGCTGACTTGTAAGCAAAGCAAGAGTTCAATGTATTATAATTTTTCCCCAAGAGGCCTCAGTGATAAAATTACAAATACAATAATCTTTCCTTCAAAATGGAGACTTGTATTTTGTTTCTCTTTAACTTCATTGGTCAGAACATCTGTATCTTTTTCTATGTGTGTGGCAAAGTACGTCTTCCCTCCCCTCAGGAGTATCTTGTCATTTTTCTACCTGTCGGTCTTTTAAAATGGCAACCTTGACTACATCAGCCCTTTAGACATTTCACTTACAGCATTAGCTCTAAGGTGGCAACACGTTTCATTTACTCTAACTTTGTTTTACCTATGGATATATACACCCCACATTCGCTCATCCATAGATTAATTCCTACACGTATAAACACATGAGGCAATTACACAAAGGCTGATGCTTTTGGGAGCCATTGTCATGCTACTGAACGTTTCTTGCTGCGTACCTCTCAAACGCATGTGTGTGTATGTTTGTGAGATAAAATAGCACAGGAGCTGATTTTCAGTCTGGTACATACGGAGTCAGTCACAAAGAAATGCAGCAGCAGCATTTCCAGCATGAGACCGCGCGTGCCGGGGCCCCGGTGGGCTGAGCATCACCTCATCAGAGCAGCCCGGCGCAGGGGTGTTTGATGCAGTGCTAAGTTCAGTTTAGAGTATTTACTGGTACGTGTCTTCAGCAACTGTCAAAACTGCTCGGAGCTATGAGATTCAGGCTTTTCCAATTCCAGTGACCAGCCAGCCTCCCTAGGCACAAAAAAACTGCTTCAGGGTAGCTATATCCCACAAATTCACTTTGTGTGGCCATAAAAAAGGCGGGGGTGGGGAACTAGGGGAAAGCAATTTTACCGGGAGGAAGACTGAATGAAGGTGTCTTTGTGTGACACTTTATTTGCTGCGTTGCTACCACTGTTTCTCAGATACGGAAACAGAGCGCAGACAGAATTAATTGAGAAACATCTGTTTACTATCACTGTTTACACTGGGTAGGTCAGAACAGATATGCTTTCTGGAATACTGAATGTTGTCAAGAATTTTTTTTTTTTAGATCTTCAAATTCAGTGCATATTTTCATTTCAATTTTTCTTTTTAAGACTGAATATTTTGCCTCCTAAAATGAGATATTCATGGCAGAAAGACAACCTGCTGTTCTCAGGGAGAGAAGGGGAAACCATTAGAAAAGAAGAAGATTTCTTGATAATCAAGGACACCTGTGATTCTGTGTTGCTTTCGAGATCACAAAGACCCCTAGATCTGCTCTTTCTTCCAAAGCAAAACGTCTGTGATCCATAAGAAGCTCCAATCCTTCCTTTTTCTCATCCCAAAGAGAAAAAGAGGAAGAAAGGAAATTATGCGCCATTAGATCAGCAGCTCTCTGTTTCTTCTTTTAAAAGCCGAGGATGTTGCTACTTAACATAAAACCTTCTGACCTTACTACTGCAGCTGCTTTGAAACACCAAGCTATTTAATGATGCAAATTGCAAACAGAGGGAAAACATCAGAAGAACCTGTCTGGAAATTAGTGTGTTTGGCTGAAAATTAGCTAGCTTAATCGAACTTGCAGCAAGTGGATTTTCTATTCAGAAACCTGGCTGAGAGCTTTTGTCCATTGGGGTTATTCTAAAAGTGTGTGGGAGCTTTGGGAGTGCAAGAATTAAGGCTGTGTGTAACACCTGCAGTGTTGTACTTGTGTCTGATTTGCTAATATTTTAGATTAAAATCCTCCAGCTTGAGAATCTTGCTTTACACAATAGGAAGCCTTAGCTCAGACAAAGCCAAGCTGTGGGTTCAGGTCCTGCTTACTTGTACCAACAAAATGACGTTCTGCCAGCGTAAATAAGAGCAGTGTATGTGCAAGCAGGATGCTTATCTAGTCACCCAAGCAAGGAAGGGATCTTCCACCAACAGACATCTTTCTTTCTGCAAGGAAGAAAGATCTCAGCTGCCTATGTCACAGTTCTCAATAGCGCAGGCTTTGCGTTGAGAAGAGCTGTATGGACAGGGTGATTAAGATGAAGGGTGAAGGCCAAGCAGCTGCTGGTGGAAGCCAAGTGCCTCAGTCAGATTCCACCCATCCTTGCAACTCCATAAAAGCATTTTGGCCAGAGGGTTCTCACTGTGTTTGTCATTTCTGAGACCCTTTGCCAGGTCTTTTCAGGGAAGGAGTGGCTATAATCCAGCACATTTGCAAGAAAAAAGAAACTGAGGCCATTCTTACCACTGCTCCAGGTCCTCCTGGCAAATGTGCATTTTTCTGAATTCATGCATACCTCTCATGAACATGTACAATTAGGAAACTTAAATCAGAACAAGATAAAGAAGCCGTGTCCTGAGTCTGGTTCAATTTTGAAGCTCTGAGTGCTCCAAATGTATAAAAAAGATGGTGTTGAATATGTACTTCAGTGAGTCCAGTACCAACATCTACGTTGGTTATGAACAGTAAACGGTAATTTGTTTGGATGAGTTTTCATTGCTGCCATGGCTTTGAGAACTGGACACTTCAGTATGTTGTCACTAGAAAGATATTTTATAAACCTCAGAACGAAGCACTAGAGAAAAACAATTTAATAAAAAGATGTAAGGAAAGATTCCTGCAGAAAATATTCAAAAATTTCAAGTGGAAGTGTTTGAAATTGGGACCATAAATTATTCTAAAATGCATACAAAAAAAGTCTGAAGACTCTCACTGCTGTTTTCCGTTGTATTAGTTGGATTTGTGGGAAGTCACAGTCTAAAAGTCAAGCTGCTTTTGTTTTGTTAGATACTCACATTTGGATGTATTCACCTGGATTTTAGAACCTTCATTTAGATGTTTAATGTCAAATTCTCAATGAAGACGGTGAGAATTTTGTCTGAGTAAGGTTTGGTGAAAATCAATGTTCTGGTATTTTGTCTTTTGATAATTGGTCATTTTAGAAGCACAGAGAGATTTCCTAAGTCTTATAACTGCTGCAAAATTAAGGACTAAATGGTATAGTTGCGGAAGTTGATTAAATTGTACAATGTTTTATACCAGAAGTAATTTCGTGATATCTACATTTTGCTAGTTTCAGAGTTTTGTACTGTGGTATCATGTAAGTGCCATTGATTTTCAGATGCTATAGCAATATTTTATTTCTTCTTTCATTTGATTCATGCAGTACGTTACCATCTGTGTAAGAACAGATACAGCCACAGAGACATTTATATATGTAATAATAACTGGAGTCCTGTTGCTGAAGATTCACTATTAGGAAACATTTTAGCACTAGCTTTATCTATTCTTGTGCACCGAAGAAATATAAGGAAAGAGTTGTATTGTTAAAATTCTACTGTTGTGGTGAACATATCTTTCCGTTGGCATAAACAACATAGATGAAACAAACATTTTGTACATTTACTTTTTAATCGCTGAAGTTCCAATTTCTGCAAACTACATGAAAGCTAAGAGTAAAAATAGCCAATCTTGAAAACATTTACTATTCTTACTAATTCTGCTGGCAATGTTGTAGAATTAGAATCTTTATAGACATCTCTCACAGTGTGATAGTGTTACCACTTTTTCACCTGTTTTAGTCCATGGTGATATAAATCTTACTTCTGGGAAATAACAAATATTGAAAAGTATTACACTCAGTTATAAAATTCACTTGAAAGGGGGATATTCTGTTTTCCTTTTTTTATAGGTAAAAACCTATTTGTACTAGCAAGAAATTTTTTATAGGTGTTGAGGACATTATTTAGACTGAAGTAATGCTATATAAGGACCGTAAAAATTAGCTCTCAATGATACATATATATAAAATTAATTCACAAAGCAAATAATTTTTATTTCAGTGCTCATATAAAATTGGCAGTTTGTAAACACATCAGTTTAAAATAGATGATTTGATTTTCAATGAAAAAAAGAGAAATCCAGTGTTTTCCCTGGAAATGCCTGGAAAGAGTTATACAGTATGAAAAAGATAAGTGTATTTTATAGAGGATAGTCAAAGCTGGAGCTGAAGTATCTAATTTCTCTTAGATTTTGTGATTGCCCTCATCTGCAGCTTTCTTAGCAGAGCCTCTACATGCATGACATTTTTTACTACTATTGTTAGGATGAAACAATAATCAATCTATAATTCCTGTTTATAGAAGAATTGCCTCTAACCTGTCCATATGAAGCACTATACAATTAGTCTTTTGTAAACCAACAAGCAATATCTGTATTACACAGCTATCTAAAATCACTTGAATAATTTTTAAATCAGCTAACACAGAGAAATGATGGGGATAAAAAGTGTACAAATTTAAGAAATTGGTTTGATTACCATTTGTATCTAAATTTGGAGGGAGTCATGAAAATGTATTTATGCTGTTTTATCTGCTATATGCATTATTATGTTCTAAAGTGTAATTCACACCACTACAGTGCAGGAGTTAACAGTCCCTGAGCCACTGGGGGAGTGCTGTGCTGTTTCCCTTAAGACAAGGAAGAGTTTGTGAAATGTTTGAAAAACACGTGTTGTTATTGCTGAAACAAACAGCAAATTTTAGAGGAGAAAACAAAAACAATATAGAAACTGCTGGTCTCCTAGGTAAACTTAAGTATTGACAGGTCTGAATTAATAGAGACTGTTTTTCAAAAGGTTCAGCGTCAGCTATATATTACATTTACTCATTCTGTTCCCACACTATTCTTAAGGGGATTGTTTGATTCCTGACATTGTATGACAGAAAGAAACTTTCCTATAGAATAGATAAATAATGTCTATTTTATTTCCCAAAACGGAGTCAAATACCAAAATTCTATGATTTTAACATTTTAAGAGCATATATACAGGGGACTATGTTGGACTCAGTTCACAGAAAAAAATATAAAGTTCTTTATTTGCATCTTCACTGGGCAAATGCTCGTTCCTGCAAAGGATGGATTTTCATCTCGAACCCCTAAGTATTCAACTGAGCACAGGTTAAAAAGTGCAAATGAGCAGACACTGCCAGTTACCTCACAAGGGAGTGCCTTGGAGGAGCATGCCAAGCAGCCTGAAGACTACAGGAAGAATATATATTTTGTGTCAAAGTAGCACATCCTTTGCAGTGCCCTGAAATAATCCTACAAGGTATTCTCCTGCGGCAGAATTTAGTCTCTTGACAGATAAGAGGCAGCTGCCAAGACCTAACTGAATGGAGAAACATTTTGCTATATTCACTCCACTTTTCAGCCCTTAAAATATAGTTTTATCAGACAAACAATGCAATGTTGTGTGCCATGTATCTCCTTCTACAATTTGATGAATGTCTTGAGCTGTAGACAACATTTATAAATTAAAGTGTCTTTGAAAGCTAAATACTGTACGCACAATCCCATACAAAAATTAAAAACTTGACTTTTCTAATATGCAAGCCACTGCAAACACAATTCATTGTCCTTCAGGCACAATTCCAGAATTGTTACAGGATTCCACAAACCTTTTAAAGTTTTGGTAACATTTTCAGTTACAATACATATATTTTTTGTCTTGCTTAAGCAGTCACAAAGTTTTCTGAAAGGGTATAGTGAGACATGTTTTGATTTCCTTTGCCTACCTGACCTGTTTGAATCAAGCAAATATTTGCATCTTTATATCATTATGCAAACTCAGTGATCTCATGTTTAGTTTTCGGATTTTTGTTTGTTACTTTTTTTTTTTTAAACTAACACATCTTCTTTCACTATTGTATCTCTTTTTTTTTGCACGCTTGTGTACTTTAAATCATAATATGACTGTGAATAGTTATGGACTTAGTACAGGACAATTTTCAAAATTGCATTCCATGCACTGAAATATGAAAACAAGAATAGCTTCAGGTTCTTTGTACATAATGGATTAATATTATATTTATTTCATTTTAATCAGACTAAATTATCACTACAAAAAATAATGTTTTATTTCTTGTCCATTGAAAATACATTTTAAATAGACATTTGTTAGACCTCCTCACACCTTTAGAAAATGTATGAAATTCGAGTTATAAAACTAGAGCCTATATCTCAGATAACTATTAGTTAGTTTTGTTTAAAGTTGATGATGTAGTCAAATTCACAAAGTTAAATGGAGGCAACATTAAATTTTGCAGTGAGACTTGTACATATTCTATATATACTACCCAGAAGATTTTAAATGACAGGGAGGGGTGGTTTAAAAAAATATTTAAATAGCTCAAGATTAAGGATTTTCAATTTAGACATTATTCTTCATTTTTGTATCCCTCTGGATATTTTCTTCCACCTTCAGACTGGTGGAAGTTCCTACACATAGACATCATAAGCAGAACAGTTAATTTGTCTCCATGCAATTATCTCGTATAGTCAGTGGGACTGTTAGCATGAGTGAGAGTTTGCAAGTTTGCTCTCATCATCTGTCTAGCGAGGAGTAACAACAATTTCATAAGAAAGTCCAATTTCCCAAACCACGAATCTCAGCCCAATTTTGCTGACAAGTTTGTGCTTTTTGAAGTATTTGAATGTTGGAGATTTGAGTTTTATCAGATGTAGAAGTATGACCCTCTGGGGCTTGCCTTTTACCCAGCTCATGCAGATGAAATGATGACTTTCAAATTCCTTGGAATACACTATGTCTTCATCAACCTGTAGCTTTGTCCTCTGTGCCAGACTGACCGAAAATATTAAAAATGCTATGTCTGCTCTCCAACCTGTGAGCAACAAGGATTTCAGTCTTGCCGAAGTGCTATTCTCAAGGATGGAACAAATGTGGCTGGCTCCGAGACTCTGATCGTGGGAACAAATTTTGCTATTTTTGTCTCTGATGTTTTGGAACTGCTCTTGCACACGTGTGAACACACACTAGTTGTTGATTCCTTACTTTCTTGAACAAAAGGAGAGCTGTTGACAACATTTTTTTCTTCTGTCTTGGTTGTATTTGTCGGGCAAAGATCATCATGCTCTGATTTAGTGTTTTCAAATAAGTGTGCCCTCTGGTGCAGCACTCTATTGAGAGACAACACAGCCCAGGCAGGAGAGTTCAGCATGGCCACTAATAAAACACAAGTGCTGCTTTGTCAGGCCACGAGTGATTACTTGAACAAGTGCCAACCAAGAAACCAAACATTAGAGAGCAGCTCTTCAGACCCTCAAGACAAAGGGCCAATTGACTTTCCTCATTAGTTTTTGTGCCAAACATGTAAACACTGTTTCCTCTCTATCTTCGCTGCTCAAAACATGCCAGCTTGTTAACATCTTGGGTGGTAGGGTGGTTTATGAGCCTGTAAAGACTATTATGTAGTGGTGGTTTTGTTCTAATTGAAAAGATTTGTTTATCCTAAGGACGCCCCAAACTGGCATCTTTCTGATGAGTTACAAATTCTGTCTTTGCTCTAATAGACTGATGAAAGTCTGTGAGAGAGATTTAACATGCACAGGACCCTTCTTTATCACACAAGCAGCCACTGCTAGAGTGAGAATCATGGAAAACATTAAAGATTTGTCAGAATTAGGATTGGTCTCCAGCTCACTGAAAGATAAAAACAAAACAACAACAACAAAAAAACAATAAGAGCAGCTATTGCTACATAAAGTGCCCAACGAAACCTTATTTCTGCTGTGTAGAAAGCTCACTATTCTTTGTTTTTGTCTGCTTTTATTTTGGAGACCTCTGACATTTTAACTTCCTTTGCATTTTACTGCAGTCTTTCGTGTTTCTAAATGCTATGACTGTACAAGATAATGGCAATTGGAACAATTTCAAACAACCTGAAGTGTTTGTGAAAGGTGCTGAATTTTAGTCAGTGCACAGGGAATATATTTTCTCTCTTATAAATCCCCTTCACATATGGTGTGACTGCTGACATGAAATTTTACTGAAGTAAAACAATAAGGGTGTCTTAATGTGGTGACTTTATGAATGACTTTGCAAGGTAGTGTGCTCCACGAACTGGCTTTTTGTTTTTGCAAATGATATCCATATCTTCTAGATGAAAAGCTGGGTTTTTTCCTGTTAACAAAAATATCTTGAGGTTTATAAAAATGAAGTTGATTATTAAGAAAAGAAAGAAAATAAGAATCTATTTTGCATATATTTCCAACTATAATTTAAAGAGCATGATTTGTCAGCTTCTGAGTTTGTTGAAAATACAAATGATATAACCACCCATTCATGGATCTAATGAGAACTTCATTATTGTCAATGAAGAAATTGTGAAAAATAGACATGAGTACATTATTTTGTATTTCCTTTCAAAGTACAAATGATAAGAATATAATTGAAGAATGAAAAAAGGTGTTTTGGTATTTTCTTTGATTGTCTCACACAGACAGTTGCAGATAAAGCTTTTGAAAATAAAAGATCTAGTGTGTGAAGCTATCTGCAGAGCAGTGAGCAGATTGTGGGAGCCCAGCTTCTCGATGACTATGAATGAAAGAAATTGCTGGAGCATTGGAAGCCAGTGTATGGGCATAAACATGGCTCTAGTACCCCTTTCCACTGAGATCCTGGGTGATACTGAAAAGAATGAATATTAGCTGAAGAAAAAAACAAATGTATGAAATAAAAAGGTACCTAATTATGAAACTCCAAGGTCCTAGCAGTGCATTGTTTTCCAGTCAGGTGATCCTCTGTCCCTCCCCATCTGCACTGCAGTGCTAGCTGACAGAGGTACAGGGATGTTCTTTGCTGCTTTGGGTTTCTGCTTGGGCTCTCGATGAGCTAGGTTCAGCACGTGAGCTCCTTTTGTCTGAGGTTTCCCTGCATCATTTTGAATTAACCCTAACCCAGGCAAAACATCAGAGGGCTGTTAATCATCCTCAAGTGGACAATTTGTGGACAAACAAATGCTTTCCACCCAGAGCAAGGCAGTTTTCGAAGGCAAGTGTGTACTGGAATGATAAGCAAGAAAGCAATCTCTCAGCTACAGATTCGAGCCACCTGAGGGGGCTGGTGGTGGGAATCTTGTGACAGATTAAGTTTCAGATGTTTTCAAAAAGTGGTACCTGTGCTGTTGTTCACCTTGAGGGAAATTGAAGCAGAGAGCAACCTGCCTTCTTGGAAACAAAAACACCTTCAGTATGCCACAAGGGAAGGATGAGCAAAGCTGTTGGGAGCTTTGTCTAGGAAAGATATTAAAAAACACTGCAAAATTGTGGTTTTGTGCCTGGGTGCCCTGTCAGATGACCCCGCAGCCTGAATGCGGTCCCACAGGGACTTCCTGGCCCTGGTGTGGGGAAAGGGCAGTGCTGAGCCACAAGGTCTATGGATTCAGTACTCAACCCAGGAGAGACTGGGAAACAGGAGTTCCATTCCCCAAAAAGGTTTTACCAAACTGTCTCCTCACATAAAATTTCACTTAGATACTACAGACCAGGGCAATGTCTGAACTCTTCTGAGGCTCTTAAGACTTAAATTGCTCTGAGAATAGCTCCAAGTGGGACCTAACACTGCAGCCTTCTGAGCATCCAAAATGGAAGATCTCAGCCACTTCTGTGAGAGCTGAATGGCACTTCACGGCTGTCATCCAAGGGAGACTATGTGCTGCTATGCAAGCAGACAGCCAGCTCTATTCCTGAATACCTATTTTTGCTCACCAAGGTCCTGCACAGCTAATCAGTATGGCTGCTTTCCACATCTTTTTCCCATAACATGAGGTTGAGGTGAGAACATCTCACCTAGTGATTCACAGTGGTTGGTATGAGGGCTGCTCTGAAAGTAATGCTCCTATTTTATTATGTTGGCTCACAACATCCGAGGTGGATATTGGTGGTATGGCAGGAGAGGGTGAACCTTCCCACCAATATTTCATTCCATTCTGTTGCTGTGTTACAGATGGCAGCAGAGGGGCAATCTGACAAAATGGCATCTGACATGGAAGTGCGTATGAAGCAAAAGGGTGGAATTGAATTCCTCCACACAGAAAATATTGCATCCATTGACATTCATCGGTGCTTGCTGAAAGTTTCTGGAGACCAAACAGTGGATGTGAGCATAGTGAGGTGGTGGGTGGTGCATTTCAGTAGGGGTGGCAGTGATGTGAAAGACAAACCACGATCTGGATGTCCATGCGCAACTGTCAGACCATGAAATGAAGAGCATCTCAATCAGCTCATGTGTGCAAATTGACTAATGGTGGTGGCTATGTTGAAAAGCAGTGTTTTGTAGCTGAGAATTTGCTCTGTCAAATAATATTATTGTACTCTTTATATCTGTTGTAGTTTCCATGGAAATAAATAGGAGGCATTAGTTTTGGAGTGACCTATGTGCAACCACAGTGTTCCCATTGGTGCCAATCACTTTGTGACTTTCACTGTAAATTGGAAGTCTGATGAATAGGGATTTTATATTTTCTTTCAGATTATGGTGAAGGTTACCTAGTATGTCTGTTTGTAGGACAATCTGACATTGGAGTCAATCAAAGACCATGGAAGAACAACGATGGACCAATCTATCACAAAAACTCTATGAAATTTCCTCAGTGTTTCAAAAATACAGCTGCCTTCAGTGTCTCAGGAGTTTCTCTACCCACAGAGCCTCTCCTAATATTCTTAGTAGTACAGGCAAAATTCACTTCCATGATGGTGCCAAAGCAGATTCTCAGTACAGGAAGGATCAGTGACAGATTTGGAGGGCTGAGGGGACGCACAGAGCTGGGGAAGGATGTCTGAATGGGAAGGGCAAGTATTGATGAAACAAACAGAATCAGTGAGATTAAAGGTGTTTGTGGTGATGGTTTAGAGAAATATGAGTTATGATCTCACCTTTTGTCTCCTCCTTCCTCAAACTCACACTCCTCTCTTGCACAGTGCCTTAGGGTATAGGGCTCCCATTTTCTCCCCACATTCCTTCCCCTCCTCGTTCAGAGACCTCTGCTTCATCCTCCAAGTTTCTGATCTCCTTCATCTTGAACCTCCCGCAGGAAACAGTTCCTCTTTCATAGCAATGTACTTAGCACGTGTTGGAAATGCTCTGCGATTCAGTTCTGTCACATTCTGGATAATGTCTTCCCTGTGGGTGTGAAGCTGCCCTGGGTTGCTTAGGAAAGGATGCCCCATATTTTCTACGTTTTCAAGGTAATTTGGGGCTGTTCTCAGAATAAGTAAAGCAAGATACTGTCTGAGGCAATTGATATGGTCTCTGCTCAGGACTGAACCTATATACATGTCGTCCTGGGCCAGAGATTTTAGGACTCTGTGCTATTCTTTATGTTTGGTTTCTGAACTTGATTGCAAATGTCTTGCAAACAGCCTTTTCTGTAACATGATGCATATGAACCAAAGACGAATTTGGCTCAATGCGCCCTGTATCAAATGTATTTGCAGTTTGCTTTAAAACTCCTCTTCACCCTTTTACTAGGCTTCTCTTAAAGAAATAGTGATTTCAAAATGTATTTCCAATAGCTGTACATTTGTGATTGCCCGATGTTCAGGGTGAGTACACTAATAACGTTCAAAATGTGGTTTGCAGTTTTTCTGACATCTCAACACTCTGGAATTTCAGCAGTCAAATTTGACCTACAGAACCTTGCACTCAAATCCCTTGAATCGATCATGCTGCACAAAGCAAAGCCTGCTGCAGTGTTGCTGCTAAAGGAAAAATTGAAGAGTATGGTATTGGTGCTCTTTTGCTACCAAGTTCATCATGGCAAAATCATGAGCTCATGATAGACCACGTAAGTATAATGAAAGTCCCAGCATTTTGATGTATAAGGCAAGACCAATGCCTCGACCTTTCTGGGCTAGCAAAATGGATACAGGAATTGTTCAAGAGATGTCTGTTCTTATCCTGAGCCAGGTAGTGTGTATAGAGATAGGGTCACTATGTGAAAGAAACATCATTCTAGAGGTGTTAAGATGGTTTCCTACTGAAGTTCAGCATTGCACTGAAACAGTACATTTCAGGCAAAAATGAATTTCAAACATCACTGTGCCAGAATAAGGGAGTCTGTATGAGAAATCGCTTTCTGTTAGTTTTGTCACCAACTAACTCTGCAAAAGAAAGCGATTATCAGCAGATCAGGAAGATGAAAGTTAAAGTTAAAAAAATGTATTAAAATATACGTGTCTACCTTGCTTCCAGATATAGGCTCTATCTGAATGTTACTCATCTGATCATATACATCAGAAGTGGTTATTAGAGATTTATAGATTCTCAGGGAGAGGGAGATTACTCAACTTTGAGAAGAAACAACTGGCCAATCTATACATTAAATCATACTGGAAACAGGTTAAAATTGCTTCTTTGATTCTTCAAGTTTTTTCCTGCTTTGTGTACATAGCAAAGAAGCACAAAATGCCATTTATGAAGTCTGCTGGTGAAAGTACATGACTGTAGGTGTCAGATTCTTTTCTTGGTAGGGTTCATCCTCTCTTCTTCAAATCTACAGTGATTATCTAGTAAATTATTAACAGCAAGGTAAATGTAGTTATTCTCATGGAAAAGAAAAAGGTGTGTACTGTTATTATGACTGAGAAACTGTTACATGGCAATAGGATAGGCTGTCATTTACCAAAAAAAAAAAATAAATTACATTTAAGGTTGTCTCATCCTCTGTTTCCTCTTTAAATAGGTCCAGACTGAGAGACGAGGACAAGGATGAAATTTCTCATATCAGGTTTGATCAGTGCTTAGGGGACTCCAATTGGGTGCATCCTTGCAGTGAGTTCTGGATGGGTAAAACCTGTACTGGCTCTGAGCAGGATCGTGTCCTGACCATCTTTGGGTCAGGGCAATAGGATTAAGTACTAACCAAACAAATTTAGCTAACGAGATGTTCACACTTCTTTTGTGAAACAAAGAAAAGATGACTTAATAGAGGAAAACACTGTTTCAGTAAGCACATTCACAGAAGCAAATCCTGATACTGATCAAATGGCTTACTGATTGGAGAATAATTTCAAGCTAGTTTAAAGAAACTGTCTGGAAGTCTTCATCTTTTTTTCCATCGCTTAAAAAAAAACTGCAGAAATGACTATTTTTCTATTTCTGAAATCTTTATCAGCTATAGTTTATGTATGTCATATGCTTTTATCCAGTCTCTAACAGCCTTTGCATGTCATCTGTACTCAATTCAGAACAAATAGAAATATGGTGTGTTCTTTTTATTTGAATGATTACTATTTATATTCTATTGCCATGCTTTCTTCTTGTACAGCACCTGGTATAATGGGATCCCAATCTGCTTTAAGACTCTAACTCTGCTTGTTACAATGCAGTAGCGACACATTTAGTTGCTAAATATATGTGCATTTATGTAAAGGCATTTAGTGAGAATCAGAGTAATAATCTTCTTTGCTCAGCTCTTTAAAGAGTTAAAAACATTATCTTCATTCTTTGTTTTGTGTAACATGCAATTTTATTCTACTTATGGAAAATGATCTTTCTGCTTTATTAAACCCATAAAAACTTGAAAGTTGCAAAACCAACTGAAGAATGTTTACATTCAACAATGCCTTTTTCAAAGTAGTAATGAGGGTGGCTGAATATTTAGATTTCTGATCTGATCGTTTCTTCAAGCTATTACATTACTAAATTTTGTTCTGGTTTGCATTCAGGCAGCTTCTCCAAATTTGCAGAGAGATCATATAGCGAAATTCCAAAGTGGGTGCAGGGCTCCCTACTTTTGTTCTTCTGCACTGATAGTTTTTAAAATGAAAGCTTTAATCTGTATTATATAGGATCATTAATTTCTGCATTTTACACTTGAGCAACAGCATTCTGATTATCTGCTGCAATGAAAAATAAGCAGCCCTGCTCCTGCAGACTTAATTACTTACTGCAGGGCCCTTCCCTTCCCAGCCATGGCATACAATATACAAATGGGGTTAAAAACATTATTAAAAACCAAATTACCCACTGGATGGAGAAAACAAATATGCAACTGTGACCTAGCGGACCTCACCAACATTGGAGCTGAGCCTAGCTGCAAATATTACACAGCCATACGGAGTCTGGTAAGAAGCTCTATCCTCAATAAGACAGCAAAATAAGTGGCCAGATTTTCCAGTCAGTTCATCTCACAGGATAGCCAGGCATGCCAACATGGTATAAAACATATTCTGACTGCTTTATAAATGAGGGAGGTGGCCGGTATAGAGGTGCACCAATGCTCTTTGGAAAATATGCCCACTGGTCAAGTGCTTAGGTATAGTGTGAGACTTCTAGAAGTCCTGGCCTTGGCAATGAGGACTGGGAATATGTCCCTAAAATTTTCCTGTGTGACCCTCTTGAAAATGAAGGTCTATAAGCCAGACTCTTCTAAGATCATGATTCATCCTAAAAGAAAATTATAAATAGACTTTCAATAAAGTAAATTTATTGCACCTACCATTCTTTTAAAATAGTTGCTTTTTAGAGCAAGCAGTAGCAGTTATGAAGGATGTGGAAGATTTAAAAAGTTAATAAAATACATTAGTGCTTACAGAAATAAATGAAAATTGAATGTTAAAACACAAGTAAGAGTCCTTTAGAAAAATAATAATAAAAAAAAAAAGCAAAAAACTCAATTTGTTTAAACAAACTGTAGAAGTATATGGCCTAATATTTGTAGGATTTCTTTAGCTGGATGATGATAAAATGGATCTGAGGTAAAATTTTCTGTGTCTGAAAGTCTAATGGATGGTAATAGAATTGTAAACTATAAATGAAATGCTGTTCTACTTTATTAACAGAGATGCAGTATTTATTTGCAATATTTATAGCAATAGCACACTGATGTAATTTATAAGACGATGGTCCAAAGAATCTATTGTTTTGAAATCACATAAAAGCAATAATAAAAGAAAACAATAAAATATTTAAAGTGCATACAAGGAAAATAAGTCAATAAAACACACAGTTAACATTAAAAGACCATTCAGTACAATTTGGAATTTGTCTTCTTGAATACATTGTGTTTAATTAATTGTAAGCACCGAAAATTGCTGAAGCTTAAAAATATGATTCAGTCCAGCACATAATGGTATAATATTTTTTGTATGAAATAAAAAACATTATAAATTATAAATAATAAAACTCCAGGAAAATGATCAGGTTACAGGAACACAGTAAGTTATCAACATGCGAAAATATGAGAGAAAATATGAGACAGTATGTAATTATCTAGATATCAAGACCAATTCCATGGCAAAGTTCGCTCTGCAGTTTAAACTTCAAAGTAGGATTAAAATAATAAAAATAATGGCATTTGCTGAATTCTATCTGAGAGTCCAGCAGAACAGACCCTTAAGGGATATGATTTTGGTTTATCTTTAATCATCTACTGTTTTTCTGTGGCCCTGCTCGGCTGAGTTGCTGCTCTGCTTTCCTGACAAGTCCATCTGGATAGATACTCATGATCCAGACTTCTCACCCACTGATCTGCTACTGCAGCCAGAAGTCACGTGGATGTTTCACTATTGAACACAGAAGGGCTCATCCTCTTTGTGCTGGAGGCTCTGGAGCTATGGGCCTGCTTTTTTTTTTGCTGTTGTTATTTTGCTCCCTGGAGCTGCTTGTCTGTTCCCAAGCCCGCAATCTGTGTCAAAGTGCCAGCAAGCCCCAGAGAGGATGAGGATGGTGAGAGGAGGGAGGAACAGCTGAGAGAGAGATGCAGCACTCTGGGGAGCTAAGGAGGGTCAGAGAGAGATTAGAGAAGGATCTGCTCCTTAAAATGGATTTGGGGAAAAATGGAAATTTGCTCAAGGTTTGGGAGGAGTGGGGGGGAGCTTGGAAGGAAAGAGGGAAGAAAGTCTTGCTGTGCACGCAGACAGGGAGGCCTGACAGCTGGGAGATGGATTTGGGCTTCAGGGCAGAGGAAGAGAAAAGCCCAGCTGCATCTGAGCTGCAGCAAGGCAAAGATGCTCCTTGCACACATTCTGCTGCTTGCCACGCGTCCAGGTGGCAGCTGGCTCCTCGAGAGTTTGGCTCAAAATCACTCAGTTGCCCTGGCTCTCCCACACAGCCCTGTGCACAATGTCAAAATGGACATAGTTTCTGTGAACACAGCCCAGGGAGCAGAGGCATGGATGTGTGAGGGACCCTGCTCTGGCTTGGTGTAGAGGGGGAGCACAAAATTCCCTCTCCTCCTGCATCGCATCGGCACAGCAATCGGCCTGCACTGCTCCTTGTGGAGATGCCTCCAGGAGCGTGGGATGGGATAGGGAAAGCACTGCTCCATCCACCTGCTGTGGACAGCATTTCCAGGCTCTCATTGTTGCTGGAAGATGCATAGTTTCCCATCTGCAGAATTGCAGTGAGCTTTTGCATGAAGTAGATATCTGCTTGCAAGAGCCTGAGAGCGGGGCCTCCACTCTGGCTTGGGGCAGTGCCTTTCCCAAATCCTCTGCCCTAGCACTGTCAAGGGGCCTCTGGTGCCACTGTGTAGTCCTTCCTTGACACCCCCAGTCCCTTTCAGGGTTCTAGGGATCCCTGACATCAGAAATGAAATGCAATTGCCCTGTCATGCTGCTGAATTAGGGACAAGAAGAAATGCCACAGAAATACAAAATGATCAGAGCAACAACCTGGATAATTGACAGTGCACTCCCTTTTATTTTCCTGATGTGTTTCTTTGTTGCAAGAGCAGCCTTCTAAGAGAAAGTCTGAACTCCTGTTCTTGCCATTGTTACACACGTTATTTGCTTAACTACCTTTTAATATTTCAGTCTGTCAGGTTGGTGTCTGTATTTGCATGTGCATACCTGATAGTCATTTCCATATTGCCAAGGCCAAGGAAACTGAAAAGCCATGAGGTAGAAGAAATGAATGCGGCTTTTCACCAGTGCCTTGCTACATGCTCCAGAAGGAGCCTTAAATCAGGTCACAACATTTCCTTAACATTTACACAGTGACAGAAGAGTTTTTGTTTATCCCTCTGTCTAAAAACACTCCTGGAGCAAAATGCACAGCAGTGGTGGCAAAGCCGTGTGCTGCAATACCAGTGGAAAATGATTATGCAGAGACCCAGGTTTTTAACTCTTTGAGGGAAGAGTGGAGGGAGAAAAATTCTTCCATTTCTTTTTTGTTCTCCTGTAGGACTTTTGAACTTGTTATGGCATGAAGAACCAAAGACAACTCTTGCTCCTCAGCCAAACATTCCTCTCTTTTTTTCATCTTCCAGCAAAAGTGGGAGTCTCTCTGCTTTGCTCTAACTCTCTCACAGATCCTCTTATTGCCATTCCATGAGGTTTTACTCTGTATCTCTAGACCAGTTTAGATCTATTTTTCTTCTTGTTGCAGTTCCTTTAAATACATACCAGTTTCTCACCAAATTGCCCAGCTAGATTAAAACCTGCACTGACAAAAGCTGATCTTATCTGACCAGTTAGTAATAACTTAAAGGAGAGGTTTTGTGTTTGTTTGTTTTGTCTCACTGTCTGTATGGAATTTCTGCTGCATGATAAATTTTTCGTTATCTTGGAGTTTCAAATTGTATATTGGCCCATTTTGGAAGTATGTGTAAAAGGACATGAGCTCAGTTCAGTTATTGACCACATTGCAAGTGAACCACTTTCAGAGATACATTGTTTTGCAGGTTGAACTGAAATTCAGTTCCAGAAATTCCATAAAACCTCCATATCTGTGATCACACCGCATCAAAAGACTCAATTATTGTCACTAATCACGTGGATTTTAGTCTTTCTTATAAAACACCAGATCCTGCAAATCTGATGAGATGAGAATCTGAGCTTTTGTGAATAATAAATATATATATAAAATATTTGGTGACAAAGAAAGGTACAAATTACACTGTGTGAAAATTAATCATTTTAAGAAAACAATCTCCAAAAAAGTGGGATGCACGTGCAGTTTGTAAGGAAGTGAGTTATAGCTTATAAAAGTGTGGAGTCAAGGAGCTTCTCTCATATATGAAATATGATAGTGAATGCACATGAAAAAAGGTGAGAAAGGCTGCATGGACATGCTGGCTGTTTCATTTTGATTAGTAGTGTGCATTATGTTTTATTTTATGCAGAAATTCTTCCTATTTCTTTTGCTTTCTTTGTTCATCTTGTCAATAGTGTATACACACCTAGGAATTGGCTTATGGCACTGCTGATAAGATGATTTGTGGTTACTTTCTGAGTTGCCTCTCGGTCATGCCACCCTAGAATGAAAGGTCTGCAGTCACAACTGGGGCAGACGTGCCATAAGACGGGTGGTTTGAACTCAACTCCAGAGACAAAGGCGGCTTGTTTCATTCATAGCCTGTGCTGGGTCAGTGAATTCTGCAGAAAGGAGGCTACAGGGTTTGCTCTTTTCTCTGGCATGCACAACACTATTTTCGCTGACAAAGCAGAAATGGCGTCCTTTGTACAAATTCTTCACTAAAATATGACATCTGCCAGCTCAACCAAGCCAGGTTTGGGTTTAAAATCTGTACAAATAGTGCAACAGGATCATTTTAATCTGATTTTCGGTTAATTTTACATGGAGTGATTTCTCAGCCACTGCAATCTCTACTACTTTTGCTTAAATAATCTTAATTAGAAATTATTTCCTCTCTAGTCCATTTTTTTCTGTCATCCTGTGTTGTGATAAATGATGAAACATGCTTTCAAGACGTGGGGCCAGAGGGGAGGAAGAAATGAATGAATTCTGCAGGAAGGTTTTGTTTAATGATACGCTTATAAGAAATAGTGCTTACAACAAATCAGTTGACTGAGGTATTTTGAAATGCTGTAGGAACCATGTCCAAGGATTTAACAAAAAATTGTTTGAGGTTTAGAAGAAAAAGTACTCCTTGAAAAGTCAAATTTGCCTCATTGAAAGAATCTAGTAACATTGATCTCATTTCAGGAAATCAGTGGGAATTTGCATGTTTTTAACAACACTACTTTTTTTCTTTTTTCTTAAGTTGTACAGTAAAACAAATTCAAGCTTCTAAAATAGTTTCATAGTAGACTTGGAATAAAAAAAAAACAACAGTGATCAACTTGCATAAAAGATAAATTAGGCCCATCGTAGCAATTAAGGGGATTTATGTTACAAACATGATGTTTAAAATTAAAAGTACCATTAAAAGCAACGTACATTTTAAGTTAATATTTTCAGAATATTTTCAATTTTTTCAGGCCATTAGGTGCGTATAATATGCAAAATGAGATGATGAACCTTGCAGAATGTCTGTCTATCTATTCCCATAGAATGGACCTAAATAAAATGTCAATAGGTACAGAATGCAAATGGAAGCAAATACTGATAAAGACAAAACCATGCATGTCAACGACAGTGCTAAAACCAATGTACTTAATTAAAAAAGTGAAGTCAATTAAAATCAAAACAACAGTGCAGCATGTACAAATGCTGGAATAATCATTAGGTCTTGCTGAATAATGGAGGAGTATAGAAATTTTTTTTAAGTGAAACAGCAGGGGTGATACATTACACAAAGCAACAATCTACAACAATATGACAATTGAATTACTTCAGCTCCATTAGGCAGGTGCAGAAGAATAATTAACATGAATTTCTTCAATGGAAAGGAAAAAATAATAAACTTCTGTCTAGCACAAACTGCTATTTTTTCTCTCTGAAATGATGGGAAAATATGACAATGAGCATGCTGATTAAAACCAGATCTTTATGCTTATCTTCTTGGTGAGACTGTTTAATCTTGAGATAAAATATGCACACAGTGTATTTTCTCGTAGTCTCAGGCCATCATGGCTCGCGTCAGCTTTTGGTCTTCTGATGAGGTATAAGCTTTGATTGTTCAGGTTAAAAATAAAATATAAAAGGCAATAGGTTTTGAATTTTTAAACTCTTTCTGAGCCTCAGGCTCTGTCTAGTATCTGATTTTCCATTTCAAATTCAAAACAAATTTGTGACCTCCAATTTCAATCTGAGCAGCAACTGTTCTCTAAAATGACAAGAAAGTGTGAACAAACTTCATGCTGTCTCATGAAATGTAAGCTCCTTCTAAAATACAATTGCTTCCCAAACGTTTTTCCCTTTGGAGTTCCATTAAAATACTTCTATTTACTTCTTTTGAAAGAGATTGATTTGGAGACAGATAGCCATGCAGTTTGCTGAAGGACATTTGATTTTCTTCCTTTAGAATTAAAGCACTGGGTAAACACTAGCACTGGCCATGTTAGAAATATATTAATTACAGATATGGACAGAAGATCTCTAGTGGTTGATTTAGCATATCTTAAAAAGCTGCTGCTCTGCAGTGAGGGAGACTGCAGGGGGATTAATGCTCATTGTATGAGCTGAGGTTGCGTGCTCTGGTAGCTTTAACTAAGCTGTTCTACACTGTGTGTGCAACAGCCTGTGGGGGGCCCTTGGTCCGTGAAACAGTTCATCCTGTCTACATCACCAACCTTCACCCTCTTTTCCAGTGGCTTTTGGACAGCTGGTGGGCCACTACTCAGCCTAAATCTTCTGGCAGTCTGCTACTGCCACTCTCCATCCTGACCTCAGCTATTCTCTACCATCAACTGGTATATGTCCGGATAGATCATGAAACTGCATATGGCTCACATAAGGCCAGATGCTCATCCCTTCCTTTACTGTTTGACTAGATATATGATTGTAATATAACACTGCTATTTTAGCCTAGAGATACTTGTGCTTCCATTCATGTGAAGGGATCTGTTAGGACCATGTGTTGCTATGACCAAATTTCCCTTGACCGTGAACTAGGAATGTGTAGGAACCACCTCTCAGTCAAATAGGAAGAATTTCTGTTTGAAAGCTGGGAATGCTGCAAGTATTTTAGACTGCTGTATGGGATGATTACATAGATTTTCTCACATTCATTTTTTGTAAAATTAAAAGCTTTCCATGTTCAGTCACTTTCTATGTTTTACATTTTATTTTCCTAAAAAATGAAGACTAGAAAGCTTTAGAGAGCTCATTTTGAAAAGGAGCCATGCTTGTTATGAACATAGTTTTTAGAAATGGGATCAAAACATAGTAGTTAACAAAACGCAAATAGATGTTTGATATTTTTTGCTGTTCTATGCAATCCTCCTGCTGCTATTTGAATTAGGAGGTCTTTAAACCATTGATTTCTGTAGTAGAGAATGATCATTTTTTTAACTGTTCTGCACCTAGTACTCTTTCACTAAATAACAATGACAATAGACCTTTGGGCCATCTCTTTGCATCTCATGACAGACTTGCATATGGAGTGATCTGCCTGCTTCAGTGACCACCAGTGTTCTGAGATGCTGCTGATAGCATGAAGAAAGTTTCCACAGGAGAGGAAAGAGACTTGGAGAGCTAACAACTCTTTTCTGAACAAACTCTGAAGCAACACACAAAGAATAGAAGCTGCAAACACAAGCAGATGTGTAAAGGGAGAAAGACAGACAGAGAGACCTTACTGATGGTGCTTTGTGCTGCACTATAAATATAGTGGGCTATGAATGTACAGTGCTATGTGTGTACATTTGGCTTGAGGTAATAAATGGCAGGTGATATTTCGAACCTATGTGGGAACCTTATCATGCAGGCCTCCTTGTCTTTTATCTCTGCTACATCTTCAAAATGTGATCCTCATACGTGGCAGCCATTTTTACATGAACTGTTTTAGAAAATATTTTAGAAATTCCTATTCCATAGCCTCTGGCTAGACCATTCTTTTCTAGCCTTTTTCTGAGCTGCTGTATGACCCTTCCAGACAACTGCCCTCCTCATTCATCTCACCAAAAGTTCTCAGATGTTACCTGCTCACTGCTCTTGAGGAGCTACAGTCTTCTTTCTACCAGAGATCTCCAAATCTTCAGTTTGATGGCGTTGTGAGAGCTAAGAGAAGCAAACCTCCCATCTTGCCCATTGAAACAGCTGATAGAGAATAGAAATGTTCAAAAAAAAAAAAAAATCTTTTATGGGTTGTGAAATGCCTCAAGTTTCTAGCTTTTTTATTTTATTTTTTTTCTGGGAGGTATTCATGGTTGCAAGGTATCTGGCAAGACAACTCAAGGCAACAACAGATGTCTATTTGTGCACAAGCATTAGGCAGTGACTGTCTGTTAACAAACCCAGATTTTAGGTCTCTACAGGGGAAGTCTACAGGGAAAAAATATCTATGAGCTCTGTCAAGAGTAGGGAGACATTGTGGGGGTGGTTGCCGTGGTGACAGGACTCACTACGATACCTTCTTCTTGTATGTCTCAGCTGCTCCATTTTGCAGTTACGTCCTGCAACCAGGAATATGATCTGTCTGGAGAAGTCTCTGCGTAAGTCTCTGTGTCAGGAAAAGCAAAATATAGGAGTTAAGGAGGGGTCATCTCTGGAGGAGTGAAGAGGAGATACCTGAGAAAGAGTAGTAGGGATGTGAAGGAAAAACAAATAGAGGAATGGTTGCAGGATTTGAAATGAAAGCAATTCTAGAGAGAGCTGTTTTGTTCCAAGCTCCTGCTCTGCACCTTAGTTTCAACCTTATGTCAAGAAACTTACTGAAAACAATTTGGCGTGGTGGTGTCAATTCACCATTCCAGGTTGCTGTTACAAACACTCCCCTTCTGCATCCCAGCCCAGTGAGACTTTTGTTCATCTTTGTATTTACTTATTTATTTTTAATGAGAAGCGATGGTTCCCTCCTAGAACTTTCAATCCCTTTAATCATTGGCCTACTACAGAAATACAGTGTGGACCCCTGTATATTAACAGAACTGACAACGCTGGTAGGTTTACAGCTTCTAGGGTTTATTTATTGTATTTTCCCATCCGATTTCATGAAGAATGCATAATTTCATATTATTCCAGAGGGACAATCTGCCCTGCCTTGTGTTCAACAATGACTACAGAGCTCATGGGCACAGAATTCAGAGACACATGCTTCAGAGTGAGACCCACAAAAAGCAGCCCTGTGAGAAGAGCTTTGTTAAGCCAGCTTCTGAAATACTGCCTCTTCAAAAACTTCCATGTCTGTCTCAGTAGTTTGGAGATACTTCCAGTTGAGTAAAGGCATAGAATTCCTTATTTCCACAGGGTGACCAAGATCGCTTTAAAAAAAAAAAAAAAGACAACAGCTCAAAAAATTAAAATTATAAGTAATTATGCATGTTCCCCTGAAAGTAATGCCTCCTATTTATTTCCACATAAACTACAAAGAGAACAACAACACTATTTGATAGAGCACATTCTCCGCTACAAAACATTTGTTTTTCAGCAGTCGCCACCATTAGCTGTGCGTTTTTGCCAGCCATGAACAAGAGCCTGCATGCCACGCTCATCATAATCTGTGTGGCTGTCCAAAACGTGACTTGTCTTCCACAGTCACCACTGCTGAAATTCACCACCCACCACCTCACTGTGCTCACATCCACTGTTTGGTCTCCAGAAACTTTCAGCAAGTGTCAATGAATGTCAATGGGTGCCACTTTTTACACATGGAGGAATACAGTTCAACTCGTTTGCTTCATATACACTTCCATGTCAGACGCCATTGTGTCAGAGTGCCCCTCTGCTGCCGTCTGTCGCACAGCAACAGAATGGAATGGAATATTGATGGGGAGGTTCAACCTCTGCTGCCGTACCATCAACATCATATAATAGGAGGCATTATTTTCAGAGCAGCTCTCGCAGATCCCAAACATGACTTTTATCAAACTTCTTGTTCGATTTTATTTTATTTTTTTTTCAGAAGAAAGATAAATGTTACAATGAGTGTTTGAATACACTGCTCCTTGGAACATAAAAGGTTGTTTAGTAAGCCTGTATTAACTTTAGTGCTGAGCCTTGCAGACTTGGTCTGCAGACACAATCTTCTACTCACCAAATAACCTCTCTAAATATTATGGGACCCCTCATGAAACAGAATTGCCACAACCTTTGTGCACAAGAACAGCACAATTCAAGTCACTGCTCAGAGTGTGGCTCATTTATTTATTTTGTCTCTAGAAGTAGCAGTTAGGGTGTTTTGGTTCAGGATTCACACCTTCCTCCTCTCAAACATGTATAAAAAATATCCTTGAACAGTGAAAATAATTAAGACAGTGCTCCTTTTTGTTTCCAATTGTCTTTTTTGCAATTTCCATACAGTAACTGAAAATTTTCATCAGCAGAGTAGAGGCTCATAGTACTGTAGGCTAAGGAGATGAAGCCAATGAAGGAGAAGACCTCGTTAAAGCATTTTGTCTTATGACTGATTTCATGTAGAATGAATTTTCTTTGTGTAAGGCCTTCCTTATTTCAGACTTCCTCCTCTGAGGTGGTTGTCTTGATCACTAGATTAGAAAGTAATACTTGCCAGCTTACTTTCCAGCTTTGTTTATGCCTTTCTGAGGCTAAAAATTATGAAAGTATCTCTCCCATGATCCTGCTGTGAAGATGTAGCTTCTGAGGTGAATGGGTTTGATTCCCATTTAATAAAGAAGGGAATCAAATCCTGGATACACATCTCATTTCCAACCGCCACTAGATGAACCCTCTGAGATTTGCTTGATTATTGTCATGAAGAAGAATCAGCCACTGGAGGGGAGATAATACTTCTCTGTGGTGCTATGTTAGTTGGTTTCTTTTGGGAGGTGTCTGTCTGGACTCAAAATGAATAACGGAGGTTCCATGCAAAAACAAATGGACATACATTAAGCTTACTCTTGTGTTAATGTTTCCTGTGCCAAACATTTGGATACAACTGGTGTTTATCAGATAATGTTAGACTGACACACGTTGCCTACATTTGTCTCATCAAAAATAAATTCAGACTTGTAGATGTGCAAACTCATAACCATGGTAGCTATTTTTTGTCTTCATCATATGAGTGATCACATGGTGTTATTT
Source organism: Penelope pileata (assembly GCA_013396635.1). Lineage (NCBI taxonomy): Eukaryota > Metazoa > Chordata > Aves > Galliformes > Cracidae > Penelope > Penelope pileata. The sequence continues at coordinate 78,258 of WBMW01004155.1, read as the reverse complement.
GTCATGATAACCTAAGCATCACACTTAGGAGATGAACTACTTGTTATCTGTGAACACCATGTCTTTCCTTCCCCCCTACCCTCCTCCAACTTATTTTGAGGATAATAAAAAGGCTGCTTAAAAATGATACAGTGACTAATCTCCTGAATATTTATTCCCAATAAAAGTAGATGCTTCTTCCTTTCTATGAATATTTTCCAAATAACAATGCTTTCAGCTGGTTTTGGTTATGAAAAAGGTTGCAAACATTACTAAAGGAATTGTCAGCTTTTATTCACAGGAGAGTTTTCTCTGGAAGGAAAATCTTTGGTGAATCCTCTTTCTTGCCTACCCCCAGCAGCTACCACTTCATATAGAGAGATTGGATGAGGCCTGAAGGTAGTAGGAATGTTTGTCTGCATGCAAACGTGTTAGAAATGCCACATCAGTGTGACTAATGGATAAGACAGAAAGCAAAGCCCATGATCTAAGAAGAATGGAAGCATTAGAGGAAAAACACGAATGCAAATCTCGCATTGTTAGAAACAGAGACCCTATGCCTGCTCCAGAGTTCTGTTTCATCAGCTCTTTTAGCTCATGGGCTTCTTCGCCCTACAGAAGGCATTGTAAAATCTGCATAAACTGGGAGAGGTAAAGCCTGTAGAAGTTGATGTTTGTATTGAGAGTTACTTGATGGAAGCTGCTAAGCAGTACTGAAAATGCTGGCAGGAATCCCAGAGTTGGGAGGGAATTTCGATATGCTGACTCAGACATGAATTTTAGCTCACTGGAGTCCTACACCTGATCCTATTGAAGCTATGAAGATGTGGAAGCAAGATTCATTTTAAGGCAAACTACTGAAACGCTTAGCAACATATGCAGAAGACATGAAAAGGAAGAGTGATGGATGTAAATATATGGTATAGCTCACTATCATACAAAGCACTGTTCTGAAAAATTAGGAACACATTCAGCTGATCGCTGCATCAAGTGACATGATCTGGGAACAGAGGCAACAAAATTCTTGTCCTCTTGAACTGACAAAACAAATTAACAGATGCTGATTCAGAATAGAGATACCTCATGATGAAAATATGCAGTTGCTGGAAACATGTTAAACACAGAAGAGAGTGTTCAGAGCTTTTAAGTACTGTCTTATTTCTAGCTACTTTTAAGAAAGCAAAATTCTATACTCAAATTTCAGTATAGACATTACATTTCTTAATAAAGCTTTTATATGTGTTAGGCTACAAAACCAAAATTACTAATGAGAAATTATTTATCTAGCAGTTCTAGTGAAAATGGAACCTCTAGATTCCAGTGTACATACAGAAGTAAGATGATTTTTCTGAAAGAGGAGGCCATGCAGAGCCTATCCTAGCCCCTGTGAGAGCAATTTCAAAAAGCTGCAGGGCAACAACAGGAAGAGACCCTTCCTTAACTAATGCTTACAGATTCCTATGGGAAACTCTCAGACAAATTTTCAGAATCCTGCTTTTTCTATTTCCCTTTTCATTGTCAAGACAAGTTCTGCAGAGCTGCTTGCTGGTTATATTTTTATTATCCAGTAATGTTTTAAAACACTTTAACATCTCTATTTGTATGGAAAACATCAACTCCTTCTTTCCAAAACCTTTGAAAACTAAACTTCAACATCAACATTTCAGACTGTTCATGTCTGGAGCTAATAAAGCAATTCAGAAAAATTCATTTAAGAAAATAAGTCTCTGTCCTATGTGCCTCGTCAAACGCATCATGATTTTCTCAAATTTCTTGTTGATTTGGAAGTCTGGGGAAAAACACTCTACACGGAATTTTTATACTTTCAATCATTTCTCAGCAATCTCTTGCAAGCAATATTTCAAAGACAAGCTTTTGATTGAATATAAACCAGAAAGATTGCTGGGGCTGATTAGAGCCTCTTCTTAGGGTTAACACTTGCAATTACAAATTTGAAATATTTGTGGCTGTATAGGAGCTCAGCTAATTCTTTTATTTTCTTTTATTTTATTTTATCTTACTTTTTTATTTTATTTTATTTTATTTATTTTATTTTATTTTATTTTATTTTATTTTATTTTATTTTATTTTATTTTATTTTATTTTATTATTTTTATATTTAAAACAGAACTTTAATTGTTCTGCATTTTAGTAAGGCTTTTGACACTGTCCCTTCTAAGTGTTCTTCTGGACAAATTGTCCAACTCTGAGATGAACAGGTTCACCCAACAACGACTGAATGGAAGTTCTCAAAGTGTTGTAGTGAATACAAGGCTACACCTGGCTGGTGAATGGTCACTAGTGGTGTTCCTCAGGGCTCAGTTCTATGGCTGGTTCAGTTCAACATTTTTGTTAATGATCTAGATGCAGGAGCTGAATGCATCCTTAGCAAGTTCACTGACAATATTAAACTGGAAGGCGCTGTTGACTCTCCAGAGGTACAAGAGGCCTTGCAGAGGGATCTAGGTTGATTGGAGCATTGGACAATCAGCAATGGCATGAAATTCAAAAAACGTAAATAACTACTTCATGGTGAGGGTGACGGAGCCCTGGAACAGTCTGCCCAGGGAGGTTGTGGAGTCTCCTTCTCTGGACATAGTCAAGACCTGTCTGGACACCTACCTGTGTGGCCTGCTCTAGGGAACCTGCTTTAGCAGGGAGGTTGGACTTGATGATCTCTAGGGGTCCCTTCCAACCTCTGTAATTCTGTGACTCTGTGACTAGAACAGAGTAATGTCAGAGACAGGTACAGGCTGAGAGACAGGTTGCTAGAGACCAGCTCACAGAAAGGGACACAGGAGTGTTGATGACAGCAGGCTCAACGTGAGCCACCAGTGTGCCCTGGCAGCCAAGAGAGCAAACTGCATTCCAGGGTGCATTAAAGCGCAGCATAACCACCCAGTCAAAAGAGGCAAATGTCTTGTTATCTTCAGTATTGATGCAGCCTCACTTTGGATGTTAAGGAGCTTGAAAGCATCCAGAGGAGGGCAACAAAGCAGATAACAGGGCTGAAGGCATGTCCTGTGAGCAGAGGCTGAGGACATTGGGCTGTCCAGTCTGAAGAAGAGGAGGCCAAAAGGAGACCTCATTTATTTCTGTACTTTCGTCAAGGGAGAGGCACAAAGGAAGGTGCAGAGCTCTCTTCCCGGGAACTGAAGGCAGGGTATTAGGAAACGGCACAACACTGTACCAGAAGAGACTCAGATTGGACATTAAGAAAAATTTCTTTACCGTGAGGATCATCAAACACTGGAACAGGCTTCATAGAGAGGTGGTTGATGCTTCATGTCTGTCAGTGTTCAAGAGTCATTTGGATATTGCCCTTAATGATGTGCTTTAACTTTTGTTTAGCACCAAAGTGGTCAGGCAGTTGGACTTGATGATATTTGATCTAGTGGGTGGCAACCCTGCCCCCAGCCAGGGAATTGAAACTGGACGATCTTAATGTTCCTTCTAACCTAAGCCATTCTGCGATTCTATGACATTTGTAGGTCATTTTGTACTGACTTATTTTATTCTGTTCCATTTGGTTCTGTTCTATTTTATTCAATTAAAAAAAAGTAATCCAATAAGACTGATGAAGATTAATAAGCAGTTGATTATGGATATGTAGTGATACAATTCAAATCCTATGTATGAGAGCATTGTCCAAACGCTTCTTGAAATCAGGCAGCTTGATGCCGTGACTACTGCACTGGGAAGCCTGTTCCAGGGCCCAGTCACTCTCTGGTGAAGCACCTTTTCCTGATACCCAACCTGACACTCCTCTGATGCTACTCCATGCTGTTTCCTCAGGTCCCGTTGCTGTCATCAGAGAGAAATCAGGACCTGCCCCTCTGCTCCCCTCCTGAGGAAGCTGTAGGCCATCACGAGGCCTCTTCTCAGTCTCCTCTTCTCTGGGCTGAACAAACCATAGGACCTCAGCTGCTCTTCATACATCTTGCTCTCCAGACCCTTCACCATCTTCATAGCTTTCCTTTGGATCTTCTCCAATAGTTTTATGTCCTTCTTATATTGTGGTGCCCAAAACTGCACACAGTGCTCAAGGTGAGGCCGCGGCAGTGCAGAGCAGAGGAGAACAATAAATTCCCTCAGCTGGCCTGCAGTGCTGGGCCTGATGCAGCACTGCCAAGTACTGCTAAGTACTTTCTAGAGTCAGTTAATTTATTTAGAAAAGGAAAAAAGATTTAACAAGTAGCAGTTTCCAACAAAAAAATTAGAAAAGTGCTATTGTATGCTTCGTTTTTCACACTGAGAAATTTAAATATGTTTTTCTGAAATTGTACTTACATTATATACAATAATAGCTAGCTTAAAAAAAGAGAATTGAAATATTTAGCTTTTTTGTCAATTTATTTCAACTTTCATTTCCTCTAACACTAACATCACTTTCTTTTCATTGGACGACAAGAATTTTATTCAGGTTTCTTTTTACTTTGTGCTAAAATGTTTGTATTGACATAACTAATTCTTGTAGTTATGGAATAACACTTAAACAGCTGCATATTCAGCACTTATTCAGTATCTGTTCTGTTTCATAAAAAACTTTGACCTACAGTGACAGAAAGCAGAGTTCTTGAAATTTACAGTAAATTTTCTGTGAATGAAATCAAGTGAAAACAGCATGTTTTTGATAGTAATTCTTTTCCCTGAAGGGAAAGAAATTTTCTGTCCAATTTTGGCTTTTTGTTTTCGTTTTCTTGGTAATAAGCAAGAAATTACTCATTATTTTTTGGAAACTAAAATTCACATTAGACTTTCTTCCTAGGAATAAAGATACACTGTATTATTTTCGCACAAGGCTGTGGCTATAAACTAGAAGATTCATGTGATTTCTAGAAAATACTTAAATGACAGCAGACTAGTGTTTTAAGCAGAATGCTCTGAGGGATAAATAATTCTGTGTGGACCTGACATTGGCATAAAACATGAGGACCTGCCCTATTAAGAGCAGAATGCCAGAAAATATGCATCTCCAAAACACTTCTAACAAGCAAAAGTGTCTCCAGCCCCTTTTTTTTAGTTTTCAGTCTGTCTAGCAGCCTGCAAGTATTTGACATGGCCCGGTGCATGAGCTGAGCGTGTATCTGTGGATTTGCAGAGAGGGATACAATACTTGCATAAATGTAAGCACAGGAAGGGTTTGGTCTTCATCAGGCCACATGTTTAAGTTCTGATATAGATTTGTTCACAACAAAAGGGATCTTTGAGATTTTTGGCTCCAGGAGTTATTCCTCTAAAGGTCTGTAAAAGTAAGAAAAAGAAATTATGATATGGAATAAGCTTCTGGTTTAAAGAAATGCATTTTGCAGTGTGAAAACTCCCTCTAAAGTTAACAAAAACAATTAACAGGGAAGGCAAAAAAAATTGCTATAGTAGGAAGGAAGTCAACAGTACAGTAGGAAGAATAGTATAGAATATAAAAAATAGTGGAAATAGGTAGCACAGCATGTTTGCCATGAGATTGTGGTAGAGCATATCTACAGAGTATTTTTTCAGTTCGATTTGATCTCACCCTACTCATTCCCAGAGCCAAGTTCAAAAACCAAATCTCTGTATTGGCAGCCATGAAGCTGTAGTCCTCACAGCACTCATTCTAAACTAATAAGGCTGGCAGAGAAAGAGAGTATATTAGCTCATTCTTAGTTCCAGCAGCTACCCAGAAGGCATTACAAAACACTTGAGATATATCTAATACAAACCACTGATATGGTCACGTTGCACAGAAGTGACTGCAGTGTGCTGTAGGGACAGCTCAGACACCTGGATCTGCGACAGCTCAAAATGAGGTATTATACCTTACATCTCAGACAGACTATTACTGAGTTAAAGCTGGTTTAGCTGTAACTCTTGTGGTCAAACATATGGAAAGAGAGAGGAATTCTTCCTATCCAGTATTTTCTAAAATAATCAGTAATTTCAAGCCAGTGTGCATGTTTTCTCTTCCTAAGGTCAACAAGCTCTATTTTAGACATACACAACTGAACATTTTCTGGGTGTAGAGTTCACGTGACATAACCCCTAAAAACAGCCTTGCTTACGGTCTGCCAGGTCAAGAGAGAAAAAAACACACAAACAAAAAACAACCTGTAAGAGTGGAATGAGCTAGGATAAAGTATATCATATGATCAGAGGTAAGCAAGTGGTACTTTGTTGTCTCTAGCTTTACAATAAAGAGGACAGCACACTTTGGTTGATAGGCGACTTTTAATCAGCCACCAGGCAGCATGTCTGAAGCAGTCAGTTGAATTTCCCTGCGAAGAGAGGCTGAGGGATATCAGCTTGGTTGTCCTGGAAAAGGGGAAGTTCTGCGGGACCTAAGCAGTCCTTTCCACTACCTATAAGAATTTTACCAAGAAGACAGAGTCAGGCTGCTCATAGCAGTGTGCAGCAAGAGGGGAAAATGACAATGACTGTGAGCATACATTTAAATATGAGAGTTTTAGATTGGGTATAAGGAAAGTTTTATTCACCCTGAAGACAGTCAAGCAGTGCTACATGCTTGGAGATCTGTAAGAGCCAACAGGATAAGACCCCGAGCCATGTGGTCTGATCTCATAGCTGAGCCTGCTTTGAGTAGGAGGTTGGACTAAGGCCTTTCTGAGATCTCTACCAATCTCAATTGTTCTGTAAGCCTCTTCAACATTTTTTTTTGAGGGAGGTTATAGATTACTTCACTGAAAGACTCACAGGGTTCATGATTCTCCTGAAGGTTCTCCTGAAGGACAGCAACTATAAGCAGACACATTTCAATTAATATATTAGCCAAAAAATCTGACTGATTCACTCAGCGTTTACTGAGATGTAACAGTAGACCCCAGCATGAATTTCATTCTCCCTTCCATAGCAAATGTCTTATTTCCCCATCCTTCATTACTGCCTGCTTAGTTCCCAAAATGTACTTTCCTTCTCTTCACAGATCTTTTTCTTTGTCCCCAAGCTCCCACTTATATGCAGATATAGCTTCTTCTACTCAAATACATTATAGGAGACAAAGATTCAAGAATACACACGAAGATGGGGAATGAGTGGGTTTCCAAGCTTCACCTGATCTGTAGTAATGATTACATGTACTTAGCCCATTGCAAGCTTGGTATAAAGCTTATTAGCCTCTGTTTCTTCTATCTGTGCATAAACTGAAGTCTTTATGCACTTGACATGAACAAGGGAGCCCACATTGTCAGTTACTGGTGTTAAGTAGAGGACCGTTTACTCCTTAGGGAAAAATGACTTGCTTTGTATACCTGAGCTCCTTTTATATTGAGTTACTGTAGAACACTCAAAACAAGCCAAAACGATATATATTCAACAGGAAATCAAGGAAGACACATCCTCCTGACCTTATTGTCTTCCTGGGTGTGACATACAAATGGTAGAATCAGCCTTTTTAATTGGAACTTTTTTATACTTAAAATTTATCTGGCTTCATTTATCAAGGCATGCTGCTTTCAAGCATGACACTCTCATAGGTATTGTACGACATCAGAATAAGCTGTGTCAAATCTTTGAGTATGCCATATACAAGCTACTTTAAACATTCAACTGGATTAAAACTGAATAATTAAAGAAAGGAAAAGGTAGCTTGACCAGGAGCTGGGGAGAGGGAGTGGGAAAGGAGAAGAGTGCAAAGCTGACTTAAGAAATGATAGAAGTTGACTACAAAATTGTGCCTTATTTTCAAAAATGAGAGGACTGAGTCTCTTTCAATATAATGCTTAAAAAGTCATAAAAGCTTCACCTGGCCACCAGTCTTTTTTCCTTAAATCCATTCTAAAATTCTTTCTTGTGTTGTCTAAAATGTATCAGAGTACCTTCTCAGCACATCTCTGGTTTCCAGCAGACTTCTATAAGTAAGACTTAATCAGACCATCATCAACCAGCGTAAATCAAACCAGTCTGTAACTGTTGAAATTAGCATTTTCAAAGAAACAAAGTATTTATACCCCTAGAGCCCCTCGACTTTTATCAGGAATAATGGCACTGGATTCAGGCAAGTGGAGTACTTTTGAGAATCCCAGCCTGAATTCCTCAGTTCCCACACTATAGCTGTGCTTAAAAATAAGACAGCATTTATTCATTTATTTGTTTATTCTTTTTTGTTACATAAAAATGAGTCATCATTGTATTTAATTCCTAAGAAATGAACATGAACCTCAAAATGCACTTTTATTTTCTAACCAAAACCATAGGTACAGCCACTTATCTTTAGAATAAGATGGTGATGTATGTTACTCTGGCTACACAAATATGTATCTAGTCAGTTCTCATTCATTTTCCTCATTGGTCATTGCAATGGCTTAACTTGTATTTTGCTAAATGTTGTTGAAGTCAAATTATTATCTGACAGAATACTTTGATATAGTATACTGGCGTAGCAGAAAGGCTACATAAGGCTGACTGTTCAGTCAGCTAGCCAAATGGAATCTGTTATTTCTTCTACTTTGATTTGAATGCAATGAATTGGGTTTTATAAGCAGGAAATGAACCACAAAAGCTACTCACAGGTTACTTGTAAAGGAGCTTAGTGTAAGGAGGTCATTTGGGCTGCCATGTAATACTTGATAACGTTGTTTGTGTTATATTACGTCTGATTATGTGAATAGCTTGAATATGTTCTAAGTCTGTCGATGCAGAACGGCGTTACTCCTGGATCCCATCTCCAGTCCTTGGTTGAGCACTGGTGATATTAAGCACTCAAGAAGGCAACAGAAATATGGGAATGACCCTAAATTAAGGGGACTACCTTTGAAACAGTTAAAACAATCAACATTAACTTACATTTGCTCTCAATGTGTGACAAACTTAGCCATTACCAACTGTTATTGGGAGAAATTCTAACTGATAATTTCTACTGATCACGGTTTTAGAGCAAAGCATGGGTTGTTCTGACCTGCACCATCCTGACTCTCTGGCTTCTGCTCAGCACTCTCTGTGATAAGTTTAAGCAGATGCTCACTTATCTCACAAGTTTTCCTAGACCCTTTTCCCAAAAGACAAATTATTTCTGCCAGTACAAGGTTAAGGTGTCTAACTTGGAGGCGTTAATGTCAGGATACTGAAGATGTCAAGATGCACGAAACCTATACCATTGTCTTTGCTAAGGTGGTAATTGTGGTATGTCTAGCTGAAATAGCCTTGCCACTGTTTTCTGCTGCAGCTTACCACCTGGTGGCAGGAGTGGCTGAGTACATCCTCTGTACACTTCTTAGGTGGTCACTTCACAGCCAGGTCAGCTTCTGAATGCTTGAACTACATCCCTCAGACAACCAGTGTTTAGCAGGTCACTGTTTTTCTCATTTTGTCTACAGCCATTTAGGATATATTTTAGTCTAAGGGACTGGTGATGAGATCTGAAACACTGCATGGACAAATCTAGCAGTGGGGACAGCAAAGGAATGGTCATCTGTCTGATGCAGTAGAATCCTGCAAAATGGGTGCAGCAACATTAAGACACCCTTATGGAAAACAACAAGCAAGCATGACAGAAAGATCTTCCCTGTCGGCAGGCTATAACTCATTAAGGGGCTTAAAATGAGACAAACTCAGTCAAACTGAGATATACTTCAAATGAATATTCAAAGAGGGAAGGAAGATGTTGTGTTGTGCTGCCTTCAGACTGATGAAACAATCAGGTATTCAGTGAGGAAAGTCTTAGAGCATCAAGCAAACAAGAAAGTACCCAAGAAAGCAATGTATCAGGGGTTTGATTGCTGTCGGGGAATCTGTCTTTCAAACTGCTTATCTGTGCTAAAAATTGGCTTGAGCACTTCAAACTTCAAGTGCACAATCTGCATAAAGTGAAAGTAATATGCTGACAAAGTCCTGCACAGGTAACAATCATCATTCTGGACGAGCCATAATATTGCTAAGATGCTTTAAGAAGGACCTGCCAGAGAAGCATTACAGTAATTAACCCTGATTGTCGGAATGCTGGGCAGGCCTGAGTCTCAGGAGCTGAAGCATTCAAATAAATAAATAAAAGATTACTTGATGTACAGCGCTACTCAGGGACTGTGAGTCTGAAATCCGCATCCTGAGTCCATAAAGATAATAGCTTGCTCACAGTTTATGTGAATGGATGACAACAGGAACCTTTAAAGGTGACCTATACATGCAGGAAAAAAAGGAGGTTTGCACCGTTTCCACTTCTTTGTAATGACTAAAGAAATTTTGAAAGCTTCGCACCTACTCCCTCATGTCTTATCTGATCTACTTTCCTGGATGATTCTACAACAGACTAGAGGAAAAAAGTAATTACGACCCAGCGTTATATTAAGGAAGTAATACTGAATTAAGAAAGAAAAGGTGTTGTGGTAGTGGTTTTTTAAATTATTTAAAATTTTGAACTATTTTAGTTGTTCATTATTATTATATTTTATTTTCAGCTAGTCAATTCTAAACTTATTTCTTAGAGGTTTTTCTTCCATTTATGTCAAGATTCAGTGCTTTCATTTCCACAGTCAAATGCAGTAAAAGATGCTCAATCCATTTCTTTGGGTCCAGACATCTCCCAAAAAAGAAAACTGAAGCTTATATTACCACTATGTTTAGTCAAAAAAACCCATCCAAACGTATAAAATAATTGTGAAGCTGACACTGTATGTTGTCACAAAGCAAAACAAGGGATGATCTAAGTGACATAGTGCCACTGTCTCTGCCGTCTTTGAATCTGTAAATGCTGCCACATTATAAGATGTGTATTTAAGCTCTTAAATGAGATCTCATGTAAATAGCATCAGTGGCTGACACATTAGCATACACAAAGTTGCTGCAGCAATGTGCTTAGCAATAGTAACTCAGGAGAATTCAAAGAAAGTTGGAGATCAAAAACATGCTGCACAAAAAAGTGTATAGAAACTAAAGGGTTGGGGTTTATTTTTGGGAAATTACATTCTCATCTGGTGTCTCACAAATCAAGATTGGTTTGGAGGAGCTCTTTTGTGACTAATGTTATTGCTCAGCAGCAGCAGCACTTACTGCCTCGGAAGGAGAAGGAATAATCAAAGCTGACCCAAACACTGTAAGCAGAAATTCCACATGGGGTAAAAATTTGAATGATATATGATAGCCAAAACATACCATAAATCCCTCTTAAAATAAGCATAGATAGAGAAACAGTCACAGATGGCCAAAAGATCAATCAGAAAATAACCTACAGGAAGCCTAGTGCCAAAAGTAATTGACATAGTCGTCAAATCAATTTCTGATGGTACAGACACTTTTGCATTCAGTCTGCTTCCCCATGTTGTAGATCATTTGGCATGTCATTCAAACCACCATTGCCCTATATACACTTGTAACTGATATGAGAGGTCCAGGAACTTTCTGGAGTTTACTTTCCACATGCTCACAAATGTGCCAGGTGGGGACCAAGTTATTATTTTTGAGAATTTGTATGATATTAACATTGAGGATTTAATATTTTCTCCAAATATTTTCCATTCAGTTTACAGGGCTATAGAGCTACGAGACACTGTGGACCTCTGCACAAGATGTTCTTATGCAATTGCAGGAAAAGATAAGCACAAACCTGGCTGCCAATGTGCTATTTGGTCCAAGCCTTTAGGTCATTAGTCAGAGTAATAGCAGCGAATTCATCTTCTACAGTTCAAAGATTACTGAACAAAGTAATAACAGAGAGCATTTTTCCAGACAAAAACTTACTTTTTCAGCATAACTAAAGAACTTTTCAAATCATAAGAGTTCAAAATGTAAAAGAGGAGCGTATTGCTATATGTGACAACCTAAAGAGTAAAGGGAATTATACCTGGGGATACACCCACTGAGGAATTGAATCAGAATCTGAGCTTAGTGTTTTTTTCAGACAGTATGTTAACAGCTGAGTAGGAACATATTTTGTTTGCTGATGAGATCAGTAGAAATTACACATAAGTAATTTCCAGCTGCCTACCTGTCTTCATAGTGCCTGGTAATTTGCTATCCAGAAGTTTAAAGTTGTTCAGAGCCATAATTGTCCATAAGTGTTTGAGGTATTGATGGATATTTATGTTTGGTCAGCTGAAGAAATTAACCCTGTGTTTATTTCAGTAGGCTTAGACATAACTCTATAAGGTTTTTGATGCACTTATACAAAAAAAAAAAAAAACAACAAAAAAAAAAAACAACCATGCTGAGTATCCTAACATGTTGGGGAGGTTCAGGAGGTTCAGGTTAGATATTAGGAAAAACTTCTTCTCCAAGAGAGTGGATAGGCACTGGAACAAGCTGCTCAGGGAGGTGGTGGAGTCATCATCCCTGGAGGTGTTCAAGCTACATCTGGCTGTTGAACTGAGGGACATGGTTGAGTGGGTAATCTTGGTGGTAGGTGGATGATTGGACTAGACGATCTTGGAGGTCTTTTCCAACCTTGATGATTCTATGATTCTATGTTGGACTTCATTTGGAAAGATCTTGCTAACCTAGCAATCTGATGTGCTTTGCACCTAGTGGAAATTTCCATCACTTTTGAGTGAGACTGAAGTTTATGGATCAGTGTTATTCCTTAGTGTCATGAATGCCTTCTGCTTGTTCTAGGAATTAAGGGTGCAGGAAGGAAAGGCACCCAAATTTTTATACCCTTGAAAGTGGGTTCCTGAATGCTGAGCTAAGGGGAAAATGTCTAGTGTTGTAACACTGAGTGTTGCATGCCCCTGAGCTAGGTGGGATGAGAGTGTGCGTGTGTGTGTGTGTACATATATACAAAAGTGGTATGATCTTTGCATTCAAATCCCAATAGTTTCTTTCTTAATCATGGGCAATGCTACTTCACATGTAAAACTCAATTGTAAAGTTAGAACCATGAGCAGATCATGGCTGTTAGTCAACGTCCGGGTATATCAGTTTGCAATCAGGCAGCCGAAATAAACAATTTCAAATCTTGCAATCAAAAGAATAACGGAACTTCTCTAAAAAATGTAAAGAAAGAAATTACATTTCAAAGCGGATCTTTAAAAGATTTATTTCTTCTCAGCCTGATCAGACCACAGAAAAACTATCAGAAAATACGGTCAAGAATCACAGTATATACTCCAGGCAGGTAAATGGAGTTTGTGCTAGATAAGCCTGGAGCTGTCAGGGGTTACAATAAAACATATTGATGCATATAAAGACATCAGATGGAAAGGGCTTTCCTACAGAGTGAATGGTGATTGATTCACAGAAAAAAAACAGAGTTTCACAGAAAACAGGATTGTTTGGGAACCCATGAGGGAAGACAACAAGGATTTGCATTTTTTTCAAAATTCAAATCCATCATAAGAATATACAATTACGCAGTGGAGATGATGTGTGCAGGTCAAGCATTAATACAGTAAATAACATCCACCTGTAGCTGAGGAGGCCCTTCAGTTCACAGGTCACTGGGGCAACAGCTTAGAAGAATTCCTTCAAAGCTACCACAGCCTATTATTATCTATTATTATCTCAGTATAGTTGCCGCAATACAATAAACATTAAACTAAAATTTCTTATGAAGAGTTAGAATGTGTATTTTCTTTGCTAGATAATGAATGAACACATCCTCTCTCTATATATATATACAAATAGCAAACATTTTAAACTTTTGCTGTTGTTTTAAAGAATAGAGCAAAATACAGGTAAAACTGTAAAATTGATTTTGTACTTATCAAACAAGAAGAAATGTAATTACATTGCATTTCCCTGAGAGGTATTTTCTTTATCTCCCTTTCTTTCCCTCATTAACAGACCCGTATCATAAAAAACAAAAGCCAGGTGACTGAAAAACTCTTGGAAAAAATGGCAAAATTCATTGGTCTTCCAATGACTGCAGCAGGATTCAGCCATTCACTGCAATTCCTGTTGCTTTTAGATAGGTCTTTGTTCTCTTCTCAATGATAAGCAACTTCAGCTATGGTTGGACTACAGAGCTGCTCAGTTTGTGTTCTGATATTTCAGGAAAAATCCTACTGGACTTCATTTTTCAGCGGAAGTTTGGGTATAAAAATTAAGGCAACCATTTCCCTCACATCTCTTTTTACAGCCTGTTGCTTTTCAAAGTCTTTTGTCGCTCTACTAGGACAGCACTAAGCAAATTTCCTCTCAGATACCACTTCCAAGGATCAAGTAAGTCCCTTTGTTATATTTTGCACCAGATGCATCCAGAAATACACCTGTCTGAATCTTTACAAGATCATTTTGATCATATTTATTCTTATAGCTGCATATTTCTTTTAGATTTAGGGAACAGTAAATACCTCATCGCAATTTGAGGTAATAAATAAACAAAAGTAAAAAATTCAGTTCCTATTGCTGCAAGTAATTTCTTTGTACATTCAAATCTTTTCTTTGCTGTACTGTCAGTAGAAGGATGTTAGCAAGGCATTCTGAAGTTCAAATCAGAGGCCTGTGCATTTGAAACTACATTGGAAAATAAAGCAAAAAATATATATTTTTCCAAACAGTGTTAGGGATTTCCTCTTGGAAATAAATAAATAATACTTCTAAAATTCTCTGGAAATATGTCTGTTGACCTCAGTGCATGCTTGCTCTGGCCTGAGGAGCATCCAGGTAAGTTTCAATGATAACACATTACAAATAAAAACTAAAGTGCCAACTGATCGCTATTTCAAAGCATGCAAACTATGGGAACCCAGGTGCCTATTTTAGCACCACATTGCAGTTTCTGCAGCATCACAGAGACAACCCAATGCGTAGAGTTTGAAAATAATAGACAATTTTAAAAGTCTTTAAAAAAATCATTTAATTAGTTTTCCCCTCTTTTACTTGCACCTAATAAATGCACACGTTAAACTGTGAAGACTCAGGAGCCTCCAAAAGCCTTTGATGTATATTGGAATAATCTAACAATTAACTTCAGGATTCACCAGCCTGACACATTTAGGTGAAGTGAAGCAGTGTTCATGATGAAGGAAAATACAGATATGCCAGCCCCAAGCTACCAAGGTACCAAGCCGGCCTCGTTCTCCTGCTTTGCAGTGGAGAGCTCTGCGGTCCCGTTGATCTACTTTTAGTTAAATTGTATTCTTGGTGAGAGATTCTTTGCTCTGTGTAGATTTCCTTTAAACAACTGGGCACATCATGCTTTGGAAGGCAATATTGAGAGATAAACTTTGGCTTACATAATATATATGTAAGAAGGCGAATTTTCTCTGTAGCCTATTTTTTGTCCACACCTGATATTGGAGAGCATTATTCAGCCCAGAGTAGCTACTAAACACTTTATATTGATGTAGCTACCTGATCTAAGCATGGATCTCTCTCTCTGGAAAGAGAAAAAGCCTATGCTCACAATGTGCCCTGCTTCTCTGGCTAACACAGTGTAGATGCTGCTCTTACCTCTGTTCTAGAGAAGGATTGTGCTTAATTCAGCTCCTACAAGTGTCATCAAAGAAGCATCTGTTTTGTGCTAATAAATTACTCCCCTCTCCTTTAACTGCAAACATAACGGTTCGTAATAATGCAACTTCGTATTTGAACCAGGGCCAGAAGTGGCCGCTGATTTTAGGTACTCAGACTAAGTACTTTCATCCTGATTTTGTAACGCACTGAAAAGCTTCAATGCCGATTGGACTGAATGGTAACTAAGGGCATCAGCAGTTTCCTGAAAATGAGCACTCAAAACCTGGAATTGATTAAGAAGTGAACATTTGAAAACATGGGGAGCAGTTTCTGTTTTCTGTGTTTCCCTGAGTGCTCTTCTAATACTCTGGGGTGCTGAGGTAGTCTCAGGCTCATTGAAAAGGGCCAAAACAAAGATTGAGCAGCCAGGGTCACTGTATCAGTTTCATTCACAATACGATTCATGAGGGAGTAGGGTTGACAGAAATGTCTACAGATTTGTGCAGCAGCAATGCTAAGCACAAAGTTACACAAGGCAATGTTTTAATCTGCTGCTTAAAATCTGCTTCACTGTAAGCATAACCTCTGTTACAGCTGTGTGTATAAACTCAGTACTTCTGAAGCCCCCTCCAAAGAAAATCAGAAGACATGCTACAGTTTGACAGGGTTACACCAATTCCAGCACATTTCCACTTTTACAGGTTGTACCTAAGTCTTCACAAGAATGTCTAGGAGCAGTGAGGACCAGGAGAGATTGCTCTTGCTGAACCACGGAATGACAGACCAAGGATGGAATGTTTTTGAGGTGTCCTAATACTGTGCCTTACCCTTGATTTGTAAATATGTGTTTCTCATTGTTAACAAGGGTTGTGTTCAACCCATAGTTATATTGTTATATTAGAAAAGGAGCAATATATGTAGCAGCACGTCTTGCTATGATCCTTTCTTCTTAGTCAAGGATCCATCCACAATGACCAACACCTTCATTTGCAGAAAGCTGATGACCCTCATTGTGCCTTGAACTGAGGGCAGAAAGTGCTTCTTAAGGAAGAAGACAACTGCTCTCTCTTGGATAGGCTACATTCAGTGTACCTCCATTGCACACCCTCTGCCTCTCAGTTCACTCCCAGGCCCAGATCTTCAAGATCACTGACACATCAGATTAATGCCTAACTTTCTCCAACACTTGTAGAATCTGTGTCATTTAAAAGCAATGCAGTTTACCCAGGCTAAATGTAACATGTCCGTTTTGTTAAGATAAAGCACGAGAACACCAAACTTGCAGATTTGTTCAAATTAACACTTGTATTAGCGCAACCAGAGATGCAATTGCCTGAGTGAAATTTCCTTGCATTTGCAGGGATACAAAACTGAGTCATAATGAAACTGAAGTTGTAATTTATCTATTCCCGTCAAAGGAATACTTGTAACCATTGAAAAAGCCTCAGCTGAGCTGTAGTTAATAATGTTTGCGGTCAAACTAGGAGGGCACTTCCAGCAAAAATATCTGCTTTTGGCCATGTATTTTCATCAGTTATGTCACCAATGGAGCATGGAGAGCACCTGTATTACTTCAGAAGAGGTGCAGCATTTGGAAGAATACATGAGATTTCAACAAAAGGGGAGCATCTTCAATTTGAAATCAGCAAAACAGAGATTCACCAAGTGATTCACAATTGGAACCTGGATTTAAATGTGCCAGGTAGAAACAGGGCAGAAAAAGAATCAAAAGGTTATAATGTGCCACAAACCCAAGTCTCAACAAAATGAGGCTGCTGCAAAAGAAGAAATCTCATTCTGGGATGTATTTAAGAGCAGTGCTGGATGTAAGACAGAGGAAAGAAATTGTTCTGCTCTACTTGACATTGAAGAAACCTCAGTGGAAGTACTGTATCCAATTTGGGGCATAGCATTTAAAGACAGATTTATACCAACTGGAGATAATCCAGAAGGAAACAGCAGAAATGGTAAGTTTTTAGTAAATGTGGCCAAGGAAGAATGGCTGAATGAACTAGTCTTATTTACTTAAGTAAAAAGGAAAGGAAGAAAGGAGAGAGAAGAGAATGACCTCCCAGTTAGTAAAAGTTTGTTACAAAGAAGAGGAGGTCCCTGAGTCCAAGAAAGGAAGGCCCAGAAGAAATCAGCTGCAACAAATAATATCTAAATTATACATAAATGAGGGAAGTCTAGTTATAAGATGTATAAGAAGATTAGAGAAAGATAATATGATGAAAGTCAAATTTCAATAAATGATGATTTTTAAGTACAGTTTAGGTCTAGGTGTGGTGGTTTAAGAATAACTGATCATAGCTTTTAAGGGTATGAATGAGATGACCTCCTGAGGTCCTTTCCAGCACGGCCACTTCAGAAGGGTGAATTCCATCCTCCTTCTTTTCTGTAAAAAGGGACAGACTGGTGGTTAAAGGTTGGTTCTATCTATAGCGCTGAGATGAAAGGAAGGATGGTGCTTTAAACTTAAAACTAAGAATATTTTGCTTTATTTGTTCCAAACATACTGTTCTGCATTGTGACTTCGTAGAGCTTGGCAAGAATTTTATAACAAATGCAGCAGGGTTAGAATGCTAGGAGACTTATAATCCATGTTGCCTAGAATATGGGAGTCTCAATACCTCCCGATTGTCTAATGTACATCTGAAAAACTATTTACAAATACATCGCAGTGCTTTGATGTTTCCTTTACTGTTTTCATTGGAAAAAAATGTGTCATTTCTTTGTCAGAGGATTGGTGAAGACTGCCTGCATTAAACTGCGTTAACTTTCCTACGGTAGGCTGAGACTTTTTTTTTTTTTTTTTTTAAGCCTAATGGATTTATGGGAGTTTGAAATTTTTGCCTCAAGACTAAATCATATTGTCATGCAAAGACATCTCTAATCAGACTGAAACAGCCAGCTAAAATTCGCAGGATGACTTTCTGCAGCAGGGATCTCCCCCAAGAATATCTCTGCCTTTCAGGGGCTACAGGACAGAGTGAATTTGAAAAGACAAACTTGAAAATGTTTCTCTCTAGTTATTCAGCAGACAAACAGGGAATCTCTGAATCAGCACATTAAAACCCTTTTTCAATCAACACATAGTAATGATTAGGAAGGCCTGGAAAGTGTTATGTAGTATTATTCTGGAAATTGCTGTCTGAGGCTGCCTTAATCTGGATATGACTGGTTTTGAATAGGGGTGTGTAAGTCACTATCAATTTTCTTCAAGTTGGCCCAAGCCTGTTTATCCTTTTGCTGTATGTGATGACACGCATTGCAGTCTAGGTGAAAATGTCCCATCCGCCTCCTAGAAAAGCTTAATAATTTATTTGCAGCCCATCTCATTCTAGACTAGTGCACACTGTTTATTTGCTGCGCTGCACAGCCAGCTCTTAAAGCAGCAGTACTGTGTGCTGTGAACAGTTTTGCCTGACAACCCCCGATTTTTCATTATATTGATACGTGTCCATTGTGTGCTGTTACATTTTCAAAACAAAACAGAATGAAGAATTAATGCTGGAGGTGTTTGGTAGGAATGTCATGACCTTGATTACAATGGGTATGATTTAAGAGCCGAGCTGCAAAAACAGCTTCACTCCAACACCACCAAGGTAAAGATACAAGAGAAACAAGCTGTCCGCTACGTAACTTTCATATACCATGTCAGGACTGCAAAACTAATGGCAGTTAGTTAGCTTCCTTCTTTTGTGGTGCTGAGCCCTTTTTGCAGTGTGATTATGCATTCAGCAAAGCAAAACAATGTTTCCCCTTTTTCTCCTTGAAAAGGAGTTTGTGGCTCTGTTTCAGCAGACCTCTTTGTTGCAGTGCTCCTGTGAGGTGTGGCTAGTGTTGCACCTGAAACTGCAGTGAGATGGGCCAGGGAGTCATGTAACCTCATCCCTCTGTGCTTTCTGGCCTTGCATTAGTTTGCTTACTCTCCTAACAGAGCATGCAGTCCTACCTTTCACTTCAGGCTCTAATCATCGGCTCTGTTCAAATCTTGGGGCTCTCAGAGTACAGTCTGTCCGTGATTCAGCAGTTCTGCCTGCAGCAGGACTGCAGGATCAGGTCCCTGAACATCCTAGCAGCACCTTTCCTGTCTGTGCTGCTTCCAGCAGCAGTGAGCTGCTGTGCTGCAAAGGGATCTGATCACACATAAGTTGCATCGCCTCCAAGGAGGAGGTCCAATGCCTCCTTAAATTGAACTTACCTCTATACCTTCCACCACTTTTAAAGCACATTTTTATATGATTTTGGAAAGTATCACTCCTGCTCTCTGAGCACTGTAGAAGACCCAGAGTTAAGAAGCAGATGAGCATTTCTAAGGTAGGCAAGGTTGTCTGGGACTGCAGAACTGAGCTATAGGTCTGTGCATACAGCCTCTCCTATCAAATACCCAAACTTCTCCCTCACAATAAATGAAATTATTGAAAGAATTAAAAAACGAACTGACAGCTTCAATGACGAGAGGGGCTATCCAGTTCTGGATAACTTCACAGCTATGCAGACAGAAGGAAGGTTTGGCTTTTTCGCATTATTGACTTCACAGTGTCTGAAATCTGTGTTTCCCACCCTCTGCCCCAGCCTCTTTGCACTAAACTGCACCTCCTCTTCCACTCAGTGCCTCCCTCATCTTTCAGTACTGGAAGAACAGTGTCTGTGCTCTTCCTTTTTATGACACTCTGTGAATTTTAGTGTTTTCATCTTTTGCACTGAAGAACTTCTGTGGGCTGCCTGGAAGGGTTTCATGGTGTGTGCCAGGTGGGAATTTGCGAATGTTTTTTATGGACCTTAGATTTTGTCTGAGATTTAGGGCACAGAACTGGGTGGCCATTCCTAGACTTCACAAGGTTATTTCTACCCACCAACCCTCCAGGTATTTTGGTAACCAACTGCTTACCATAAACATGTATTTTTACACCAATGTCTGTCATTAATGTCTTCTGTAACATGAGCATGGACAGCAAGCAAAATTCATTTGCCATTGCAGGGAAAAAGGCTGTAATGTTCAGAGGAGTTAGGTTATTTTTATTTTCTCTGTGAATGAGACTGTTCTCTGAGAACAGGGTCCAGGCCATGTTTATGCAGATGAACTCTTCAGTGCCAGGGCACATTCCCTTTCCCTGAAAAGGCAGTCATGAACATACCTATATAACCCTCCAGAATAGCTTCAGACTGTCACCTGGGAATCATCCTTGGCCTGTATCAAAGCCCAGCTGTGCCTAGGCATTGCTTGTGATAGAGAGAGCTGGCCCAGGCCAGACAGTGCCGGGAACCATGCCAGAAATGTAACCACATGGGCAACCAGGCGCCAGCACCCGGGGCTGTTCTCTGAGTCTGTTGGCTCTGTCTGGATGGAGGTAGCCCTAGGGAGCCAGAGGTGGGTGATCCTGAGGTGTTCATGTAGTGATAAGCCAGCAAAAAAGAGAAATTCACAGATTCTGAGGAAAGGGTGCACGTGGATGGAAGTGGAGACACGCATCTACTATACAGCGAGTTTGAGGAACAGCAGGAATGGCCATACAGTGGCATGGAAACTGGCTTTGCTAGAAGCCAGAGAAAACAGAGGGTCCACAGCAACAATATGTTGTGATATGCATTTTATGGATCTTGTGCTATTTGTACCTATAAGAATCTCGTCAACCTAGCACAATTATACTAGCTCATGCTCTAATTGAGCTCTCATTTTGCTGCACAGACAGCACAAATGCTAGATTGCCTACTGTGCAAGCAGGAGCTGCCTCATAAGCACATATTGGCTTAGACCAGAGATCCCTTTAGCTCATTTCTCTGTCTCTCACAGTGCCCCACAGCAGATGCTCAGGGAGTTGCAGGGCGTGCATCATATATCCCAAACACAGCAGCTGAGCAAATCTGGGACAAGGAAGACTTGAATGACAAAGGGTGTTTATTGTTTTTAGTGTTTGGGTTTTGTCCATGTGCTCTGGCAAAGGGAAAAAGTTTTCTGTTTGCACGCATCATATCACTCCTGTCATGCAAGCAAACGACTCCTTCTGGCCTGTTGCAGTGCAACAGCACAAGTGGTAACATCCGAAGCAAATTGTGCTACATATTCCTCTACAGTTCTGCCCCTTCACACAAGTGTGGCAAATCCCAGCTCCTCAGTAAAGCCTGTGGAAACAAGAGAGGCTGTGCTTTTTGGTTGTTCTGTGGCAAGCTCTATGACAGGATTCAGCTATTTTAACACCTTCAATTTGGGGGTCATCTAGTGAACTGGGGTCTACAAAGTTATAAATGGCCCAGGTCGGGCTGGATGAAGAGCATCCTCCTCCATCATCCTCTTCTTCTAGTACAATGCTGATGGGGAGCACTCCGCACATGGTCCTCTGCTGCCATCCCACAGGCCCCAAGTTTCACATTGCTCTTGGGAGCTGATTCATATGTCTCAATGTGGGTGGAAGGGTCTGTCTACTCTGCAATATTCTGCTCTTTCTCAGAAATCAGGACAACAGGGCAAAGAGATTTGCCTGAATATGTAGGAATTTCCACTACTATTGCCTGATCCAGCCTCTAGACGTGTGTCTAACTAACAGAGGAGAAAGAAGGCAGGAAGGTGAGTGAAAAGGAGAGGTGAAAATGAACAAAACTGAGTTCCTAGGGCCTAATGACACCAGTTTGCTCACACAGCTCAGCTGGCGCTTCTGGGATCCTCCAGCAACATGCTGGCCCCTGAAGCAATTTAACAGATTTTGCTCTTTGCCTCTCTCTTTCTCTCCTTTCCAAACCAGTGATCATCAAGCTTTGTGAATGACATGGCAAGACAGCCATAACCCACGCAGGAGAAAACTCCTGCCCACATATATGCATGGGGAGGATGTTTTCATTTACTTGTGCGTTTCTGCCCTAGTTGCTCACTAGAAGATTTGGGTTAAAACAGTACATTTCTGAGCTTTGTCTCAGTTAAGATTTCAGCAAGTGAAATGATACAAACCTTCAAAAACACCAAGGGTCTGAAGCTACCTTCTCTGCCAATCTGATAGCTTTGCTATTTCCCAACATTCCCTCAATTCACAGCACATATAAAGCCATTATTAACTGCATCATTATAATGAAGCAAACAGCTGAGGAAACAACAGAAATTGTATTGGAAGGCTCCTAAATGTGCCTAACAACTTACCTTGTGTATGAGACTACCATTCCAGAACATGAGCTATGAGTGGGGAAGGGCAGACTCTTTCATGCTGTTTTGTGCCAAACACAAAGCCTCAATGCCTGCAGTCATTTTGCACTACCCTAGATCCCTTGTGAGCATCCTGTAAGTGGACGTGGTGGAACAAAGGAGGGATGGACACCTGATTAATATTGTTACTGGGTGCTGAGGCTGCCAGCATCACTCAGAGAGGTCTGCATCCCTACAGCGTGCACCTCTGCCCTCACTTCAGCCCCTAGTTCCACTCCTCCGTGGTCTTCCCTGCCCCCTATGCTCTTTATGCTTCAAATGCCTTGGCTTCCTTTCCACTTTCCCTGACTCCTCCTTTCTCCTTTGGGATTTCTTTCTGCTTCTCCCCTTTGGGCTTCCTGTCTCCCCTCCAAGCCGGCACTTCCGATAGCAGGAATTTTGAGATATGGCATGCTCATACATTTTGCATTAGCTGTAGGGGCTCTTAAGCCTTCTGACTTCATGGGGTTACACAAACTAGCAACGTGGTAGCCCAGGAATGCGCCTCGAAGTAAGAGAAATGGGGGGGTGAAGAGATGGGGGTGGAACTAAATGCTTAGCAACAGGAACACCACACTTTTGACGAATTAACTAGCTATTCATTCAATCTGAAAGGGTTATTGCATTAAGAACTCACATTAGAATTAAAAAGACTGGGAAGAGGGACAGGAAGCACGTGTTGGCTAAAGGCTGAGGATAAANGCTCCCTGCGGCCCCCCCAGCCTCTTTACTCTCCTGGCAGAGACATACAAATGTCCTTGATTCTGTTCAGCGCTGCCGGGTGTTATCAGCCTTGTTTTCTTTCTAGAACCAAAACACAGCTTTGTAGCAGACACTGAGAGAAAGTTTCAGTTAGAAACTAAGACAACCCAGCATTTCTTTATCACTGCCTAGGGAAAAGAGAAACCTTAATTACAATACTTGTCTTTGAATAATATTTCAGTCATAACAGCACATTTCTCAGATTCTGCATGATAAGTGCATTAATATTTATTCATTTTCTGTGACCTTTAGATAATTCTTAAGGGTTCTATTTTCCTAGTGTTGATGGTTGCTCACTTTATGTTCCTTCTGTACACTGGTCCAAAGCTCGATCACTGTATATCCGCATCCTTTTTATCTTTACTCAAAACTGATCTTTCGGGCCAGAGATCTTCTGCTATGACAGAGGATCTCTGTCATAGACAGAAGGTAGGTGGAGACAGGCTGAGTGCAGAAATCTACTCCTGTTGAAAATGATGGGACTGGGAAAGACTTGCAGCCATCCTTTTTACACTAGTTTTTCTTCTAGTTGTCATTTACTGATATTTAATATTTCCCTCTGTCAACTCTAATCCAAACCCTGCTTGGCCTTATACAGTGAAGCACCTCCGGAGACTGCAGTAGTAAGACTATGCTCCTTTGATTTCATTCATTTTACTTTTTCAAACATTTACAGTTGTACTTCCAGCACCTCAAAACTGCATTCTGCACTGTAAAAAAAAAAAAAAAAAAAAGGGTTAAAATACTTATAATTTGTCATCATACATTGGCTTTTAAAATGATGGGCGCTGGGTGAGTTTTTATAATTTCAACAATGACTAGATGAGCATTTTTTGTTAACATTGAGGCCTTCTTTTATTTAAAATGTTTGTTTTCGATGCAAATAAAATTACAGAAATCTTTATTGTTTTCCAGTCATAAAAAGTAGAGTAGAGAAGACTGAATATTCAAACACTGGCACCTGGCTTGACTTTACAGAAATCGCTTACAAATCGTATTTTGAGCTAAACGACTTTTCAATTTTTAAGTCTGAGCTAGATAAGATCACCATCTTCAAAGCAGTTTACAGAAGCAAAGACAAATCTACAGTCTTCTGCCTAATGTCTGTGTGCATGCTTGCAAAGAAACAGAGAGCTCCAAATTTCTAGAAGCAAGTGCATGTGAATGAGACCTTCTCTTTGATATGTCAAATACTTAACTCTTAATCATATTGTTCAGTGTTTGGGGATAAAAATACAATTATGAGAGAAGTGTATGCCCTTTATGCAAAGAAATGTCTCTTATCTGCAGTAATTTGGTGAACAGGCTCTGTGATGATATCAAAAGTGCTGTGCTTCACCCACAGAAACTCTGCCCCCCGCCTTTATTTTTTGGCTCAGTAATTTCAAGAACTTGGAGTGATAGCAAGGCAGAGAGATGCCAACATGGGACATTATTTGTATATCAGTGGATCAGAGTATCTTCTTCAACTAAACAATTTAGAAAAACAAAAGATACTATCTTTGTGGATGGTTGTATTTCTTTCACAAACAATGTCAGCAGATAAGGGCATGTTTCTGTCCTCAGCTAAGAGTATTTTATCATGAAAAGGTATCAAACTATTATCTAGTCATGCACTTGTCCCTGTGCAAAAATGCTTTTTAAAAGCTGAAAGAAAAAAATGCAACAGCCTTGGTATTCAGAAGTCTTCTACTGACAATACCCTAAGACAATAGTGACATTTTCAAAATAAATCATGGGTGAGGGATCTTTTCATAAATAGAGGAGATGCAAGTCTTAAGATCCAAATTAATTTCAACTACATTTACAAACCATGAGGAATCCACGCTGTAGCTGCAATGATTTCAGTGAGGAATACTCAATGAGAGAGGAAGAAAGCTTCTTTTCCTTGGAGCAGGCACTAGTTTTAAGCCTGCTTCAGACTTTGTAAATGACCTTGGACTTTGTAATTTACAGTCTGATTTTCATCTATTCCATATAGTCACAAGAACTGCAGAATTTTCTTTAGAAACTGGGGTGGTCGTTATTCCCATATCCTAGCCACTAAATCAATCAAAACCCTTTCCAAGACAGGAGTCCCAAATCCCTCCCAGAGCTCGGTGCCCAGATGCCTCAGAGCACTAAAATGATGGATCTCTTCCCAGGAGCAGATTACTGGAGCAAAAACGCCATGAACACCTATCTAGCAGCGCACCAATCACTGATGTTGTATAAATTCAATACATTTTATTGTTTCAATGTCTTATTTCAAAGACAAAACATGAGATTGCTCCCTCCTGTACATGAGAAACAATATTCGAGCTGACACAAATAAACATATTACACATTTTGTAGTTACAAATCTCACAGCATTTGTCTCACTAGTAATAGCCATTGTCTCTTGGCTCCCAGGTGACAGTCCTCTGTGAATCTCATTGGTCACGAGAACCTATTTCAGTGACCAACAAAATGTGATATAACATTTAGACTGAGAGCAGACGCCACAAACGTGGCTCAGCATGCAGTGCAACCTTCCTCTTAATAGCATGGAAATCTAAATTCACAGCCACCGTTAACATTAAAGGGAGGTGAAAATCCTTCATTAACCCATGCAGCGGCTTTCTCCTAGCTATAATGATGAAGGATAAACACAGCAACCTTGACTAATATTTTATTTTAATTAGAGTAAAAGCAAATTGCACACAACACAGGGAATTAACAGAAAATTAAACAGGATCTATGTATAAACCTGTAAAACCACTCTGAGGCAATTTGAATTCTTCATCAGGCTAGGGACTGTACACATATTTCTTTTTTTATTTATTTTATTGAGTGCTCATGTTTCATTCCTGGCCAGGCCTGCATATATTGATTCGATCTCATGTTCAGTGAAGTGTGTATGTGCAAATATCTAATGGGAGTGAAGACCTGAAAGATAAAATGGTCTTTTTTTGGCCAGACCACACACCCTCAGAGATTTGCCTGGCCCAAAGAGGATGTTATTGCACAACTGGCACAACCTCTTTCTGAAGCCTAGAGGGGAACTCATGAAGCAACATTTGTGCATTGCAGCTGAGAAAAGCTCTAATTTGTACTGCTTATCTCTGATCCATGCACAGCAGATCTGAGAGGAGGATTTTGCCCTTAATTTGTTCCCTGGTGTGTATACATTTTGAGTGTAGATCAATGCATTATGTTACATTCCATATGAGCCAGAACACATAGACCTAGCTAGGTACGCTGAAGATGAAGAAGCAGCCTCAACTTTGAACCTCATGTTCATAAAACAACTTTAAACATTGGGCAGATGACTTTATAAAGTGAATTAGTTAGAAAAAAAGATGAAAGATTTTTCTGTGTGAATAAACAGCATAGATTTAGACCTTAGTTAAAACTGGGTGAATGTCATCTAAAAGGAGGTCTGTGGAGTTTATGATGCTTTGCAAATCCTGCTTTTCTGAAAGAAAAAGAAATTGCTGTTCCTTACAAAAAATGCTTTTGTAAGGGCCGAGTCTATGTAGTGGAATGAGACATGCATCTCCAACATTCAGCGTTTTCTCCAGTTTTCTGTGGAAAAAAGATCTTTTTAGAGCTGTTTTGTATTTAGCTAGGAGTTTCTGTGGGGAGGACAGGAGAGTGTTAGCTGAAGAATTCACTTGATAGATTTCAGATCAGCAGCTAATCTGTCACTTCAAGAGGTGACAATGACAGGAGGGAAAGACTTTCTAATTTATTCATAAAATACTTTATCTGTCAATTCCATTTATTTAGTTCATTCTTCATAGGTAAAAGTATTGAAAAAAGGAAATTAATCCTGACCTTGGAGGTGAGAAGCAGAATGCTGATAACTCCAACTCTGGGGGCATGAGTAGGCCAGGACTTTTTTCACCAAAGAGTGTGAAAAACATGATAGGCTGATATTATCTCATGCATTTTACCCCCTGAATTCTTGTTGATACCACAATACCACAGAGGCTTTACTGGCCTATTAGCAATACCCGCTGGAAGCTTATATTCAGTACAGCTAGTTACATACCTTGCTTGTTATTTTCACATAGCACAAAAATGTCTATGGCACATTTTGTCTGTCCTCATGGAATTGTTGCCAGTGAACAGACTACAACATGTCAGAAATGCCAGAGTTTTCTGAAGGAATTTTTCATGAAGTTTAAGAATTGACGTATATTTTTCAGTGAGCTGCAGTTTGCATTTAAGTTCAACACAACCTTGAAAGAATTACTATGTAATTTGCTAGGCAAAGACTCTGAGCAGCAAGAATTAATTGACCAAACACATAATATCAATTTTCTGTCTTTGGTGAGCATTGAAAAAGCACTTGGAATATACTTTCACACTAAGGCTTTTACATCTTTAAATCTTTGGTGGTGCATTATACTGTTTATGGAAGACTGTGCAATTCCATACAATTATGTTTTCATTTCATAAGGATTATATGGAAGATTGTTTTGTTGCTAGAAGTAAATTCCTCATAGCTGAATAGAGCCCATTTATTCAACCAAATTGAGGTACAATCTGGTTGTACCAAAATCAAGCTTTTCTTTTGACTTTTCTTTTGACTAAAGAATTTTCCACCAGCAAAACGTAGCAGCAATCCACAGGACATGTCAGGAACACTGAGTCTGTACAGAGTAGGGTATGAAGACTGCAGAACATGACACTGTCTTTCATGTCTCAGAGGGAGCTTGATCAGGAAGTGAACGCTTTACTTGCTGATCCACACCCTCTCCTGTGCTTCAGAAACTCCTTTTCCACTTTAACTCATCTTTACAGTCAGTCCCAGCTTTTCTCTTCCAAATTTCAGTCTTCAAAGTTCAGGTGGTTTGTGGTAATGAAGAATATATACTTTGGATTGTTCTTTACAGCTACACCAAATCTTTTCAAAGGGGAAATCTTCAGAAAATGGTGACCCAAAGAGACCCCAGCATGTAATTTTCAAAAGAATATAATTTGATGAAATGTGAGGGGCCTTTGCTGGATTTTTTTTTATCAGACCTGCAAAAAATACATCTTTACATGAGATTGCTTCCTTGCCAGGTGTCACAACTTCACACTAAAGAATGGAAGTGTTAACATTTCTCCTAACATGGCAGTGAAAATGAACATAACAGTATCCCTTTTCTTAATCTTGTTCTTGGAATAGCAAATACATTCTCATCTAACCTGTCTGTCAAAAGGAAAAGAGGGGCAACTAGAGTCATGTATTTGCTGTGAATAGATTTGTTTTTTAAACTATGGCAAAAAATTGTAGCACAAGGAAACAGAGAGCTACTGTTAAAAAGGAATGTTGTTCTTATGTGAAAGTCAGATAAATTCTTCAATTTTGGAGCTCTCTGTATACAAAGCAATCACTCCTAAGAGGTAGGTATAGGAACAAAAAGTAACTACATTGCGTAGCTTGTCCAGCTTGGCAGCACTGGGGACATAGTTAGAGTTTTCATAGAATCACAGAATCATAGAATGGTTCAGGTTGGAAGGGACCTTGGAGATCATCTTGCTTTACATTTTCATTGTAAATCTCTCAGTTTCCTCCTACGGAAGAGCTGGATAGGAAGAACAGTGCACAAATTAGACTTGTCCCATCGTAGAGCTGGGATGCAGCTGAAGTACAGAGTAGGATCTTGTTGCTGGGAACTATTCCCTCATCCTACAGTTTGGATGAATAGAAAGTCTAAAGCCCTCATAATTAGACCTCAGCACTCCACAGCCTGTTGTTTTCTTTTTCTCTATCCCTCATTGCTCAAACCAAAACTTTCAGCTGTTTCCCTGATATAGTATTTTTCCCTAATTATCTGCCTTGAGCTTTTAGTGTCTGAAATTGCTACATGGCTTCCAGCTCAAATATTTTTTAGGCTGAGGACTCTGTAATATCTAAAACTTATGGGAATAAATGCACTCAATACTGCCAATGTGACTTACGTTCAACACATGCTGAATGTAATATTACGTTAATATTTTTTTTAAAAACATTTTAAAGAAGATGTAATGAAACGTGTACTTAGATTTAAGTCATGTTTCAGTTATTGATATATCTACACATGAATAAACCATTAGGTGTTGTTAAACCAGATATGGAGAAGCACAGCAATCTCACTGAAAGCTTTTTTCTTTGGATTAGCTTAGTGGTCATAGTGACTATGAATATATAATGTTAGTATTCTTATACAAAAGGATAAACACACATAGGCAAGTACATATGATCAACAATATGCATGCAAATATGTGTGTATGTGTTTACAAATTTGTACATGTAAAGCTAATTGAAGAGAAGTAAAGCAGCTGAAATTACTTCCCAATATTCTTTCATGGGCCTCTGTATATCAGAAAGTGCCAATATTATCATTCTAATGGCAGGAACAACTTTGTGTGTGGTCGTACCTCTAAGTGTTCTCGAGGCATTGGAAACCAGAATTTTGGACAGCTTGCTGTGACATTCAGTGAATGTCAATCTGTGAAACAGATAACCAGTTAATGACCACTGCTGTTAATGTAAGTTGAATATATAGAATCACAGAATCATAGAATGGTTCAGGTTGGAAGGGACCTTAGAGATCATCTTGTTCCAACCCCCCTGCCATGGGCAAGGACACCTCCCACTAGACCAGGTTGCTTAAAGCCCCATCCAGCCTGGCTTTGAACACTTCCAGGGAGGGGGCATCAACGACTTCTCTGGGCAACCTGTTCCAGTGTCTCACCACCCTCACAGTGAAGAATTTTCTCCTTATATCTAGTCTAAATCTCCCCTCTTCCAGTTTATAACCATTATCCCTTGTCCTGTCATTATCTATCCTTGTAAAAAGCCCCTCCCCAGCTTTCCTGTAGGCCCCCTTCAGGTACTGGAAGGCTGCTATCAGGTCCCCCCGCAGCCTTCTCTTCTCCAGGCTGAAGAGTCCTAACTCTCTCAGCCTGTCCTCATA
>WBMW01004155.1:0-47199 GCA_013396635.1 Penelope pileata | reverse complement strand
TGTTCCCCTTTATGTCCCTGGCTAGATTTAATTCTACCTGGGCTTTAGCTTTCCTAACCATGTCCCTGGCTGCTTGGACCACCTCTTTGTATTCCTCCCAGCTAACCCGTTCCAGTTTCCACTCCCTATAGGCTTTCCTTTTGTGCCCTAGAAAGCCCAGGAGCTCCTTATTCATCCACGGAGGCCTCCTGGCATTCTTGCCCACTTTCCTCTTTTTCGGGATGCACCACTCCTGAGCTTGGAGGAGATGACCCTTGAATACCAACCAGCTTTCTTGGGCCCCTCTCCCCTCAAGGGCTTTGTCCCACGACACCCTGCCAAGCAGATCCCTGAAGCGGTCAAAGTCTGCTCTCTTGAAGTCCAGGGTAGTGAGTCTGCTGCACACCCTCTTCGCTGCCCCCTGGATCTCAAATTCTATCATTTCGTGATCTCTGCAGCCAAGGCTGCCCATGAGCCTCACATTACTCACCAGCCCGTCCTTGTTGAGTTCTTTGCTATAGGATTCTTTGCAAACTAGTGGGAGACTGTGCTGTAAGATATACTTTATTCTCAGGTGTAAAGACCTACACTTGAATTAATCAATCAATTCATTCATTCATTGAATGAATAAGATGGGGCCTAATGACTTGTCTGCTTGGTAAAAATAACGTTAAAAGCTAAAAAATTAGGGAAAATTCAGTAGGGATCTGGAAGGAGAAGGGAGAAATACAAAGAGTAGAGAGTCCATTCCACTTGCCTCTGCAGGCAGTAAAACTCATAGTGAAAATCCAAAAGACAGGATTCTCACTGGTCTTCCCTCACAGTAGCAAAGACCACAGCGAGATTTCTTTTCACTATTTTTGTCCTCTGGTTTTTCAGAAAAAAATATACCACCTTTCTTATATACAAGCTCTCTTCTGTACCTCCTCTTTGCAAAGGGTATTGCACCAGAGCACTCCTCTGTCTGAGCAATTTGCAACTTCCTTTCCTTCTGTCTTGTGTCCCACAATGGTTTATCTATTTCATGATTTATCTATTTTGCTGTTCAGCAGCACATAGACCTAGCCACAGACCTTGCTTAACTACTCCCAGAGTTTGCCAGAGAAGACCATCTTTTTGCAGTGAGGGAACAAATTGTGGCTTTATCAGGATTTGTTCCTAGACATTTCTTCTCCTCTTGGGTGTTTGTATCTGTGTGGAGGCATGAGAAAAGTGGAGCACAGTTCAGAGACAGAGAAGAAGGTAAAGTATGTGTAATTTGTAATTTCAGATTTACTGAAATATATAAGGGATAAAGGAGGTGTGAGGATCTACTTTCTCTCCACCTACAGGTCCTTGGCTACAAGACAATTCAGAGAAAATGGTTCGCTGGAACAGTGGAAATACTCAGGCTGCCTGCAGAAAACCAATGTCTCTCTGCTCAGACTATAACGGATACAATAATGTGGTGATAAGAGATGTATTAAATGTCACACTTTGCTTTCTAAATTTCTTAGCTCGTTTGCCACAGAGACTACATTTAGAAAACAGCAGGTCAACCCAGTCCATGAGTCAAAAGAATTATAATCATTTCTTTGTGTTGATTCATCACATCCCAAGAGTTGGTTCCTTTATGAGTGTTAATCTTTGACCACTTCAGAAATATATTATTAAATTTACTTTGTTGATAAATGCAAAATACTTACCATGATGTGTGAGTGGGTCTAAGATGCTGAATAACAAATTCCACAGAGAGCAAGTAAGAAGTACAAGTGAGGCAGGTGTTTTGGTATTAAATGCAGAAAAAATAGATCATGTTGGATTTTCATTTTCCTTGTTTAGGAGCTGCACAATCATACCAAAGATTTCTTTATTTTTAATAACCGTTATTTTAAAATTAAATAAAGAAAAACCCATTCCATTTTGTTTTCAAAATCAGAGTATTTCGCTGCCTGTATTTATATTCATTGAATTTCAGGGTTAAATTTTAGAAGCAGTAGGATACCCATTTTGATCCTAAGACTAGAGAAATGTCCACTCTCATTTTTCCAGCACTGAATTGAACACAAAATGCTTTTTGAAAATTCAGTTGGTCTTTTTCAGCCAAATTTCTTAACCATGTCTGTTCGTTGTAGAGCTGAGCAAATACAATGAGGATGAAGAGTGCTGAGAATTTTTTTTTATTATGCCCTCAAAGCTTTTTTATCATTTCCCTTTGAAGTCTCTGCAAGTTATCTAGTGTTTGTGTTAACTTTCTATATGAAATAGAAACCCTGATTTATCCTCGTAGGAGCTATTCTAACCACGAGAGAAGGTAAAGAACAGGAATGAAATCTACCTGACTAAACAAAGCCCAGCACATAAAGCATAGCAATTGTAGTGGTTTATTTTAAATTCTGACTTGACTCCTGCAACAAAGCTATCCAAATTCAGTTCCTAAATAAGTGAACACTGCAGTTCTAACTCTAGTGAGTGAGATTTTTCTCTTCATGCCTCAAGCTTCCTTTTGGCTCATAATTGTTAGATTTCAGAGAAGCATCCATGAGGTAAAATAAAAAATTTGAGAAAATATGGGCAGGCTCAGTATTTATAACATCTTTCATGAGGAATGCTCAGAAACAGAAAGAATTAATGCTTGTTAATGGGTTTGATGAAGCTACATCAAGCTCTACCTCTGTTCCTCTGGCTGGTCCTATAAGGGATCACAATACTAAAGTCAGTTTTGATTTCAGTAGAAGTTAATCCCTCTGTTTTTTCAGCCCTAGTACAAGACACCCCAACAAGATTATTCTAGGATTTCCTAGATTTGTTCATCCCTAAAAAGAACAGAAAATAATTGTGTGCATGGGATTTAGTCTCTGTAACTAAAATGTCATATGAAGTCATAAAAGTTGTGACCTTCTGTGTTTGACTTCCTCATGATAAATGACATGTATGCCTATTTTAGAGCTTATTAAAGGAATAATGTTAATGGTTAAGGAGTATGAAGGCTTAATTAGATTTTAGATTTTAGAAGCTAACTACTGTAACAAAGAGAGCCCTTTATTCTGTATTTATTGCAAACATAGAAAAATGTCACCAATATGATCTGAGAAGATTAAAGTAAAGCCAGCAGCTGCAACCTGTTGTTAACAACTAACCCATTCTATGTCATTTTAAAAAATTGATATTTGATTTTATTCCCAAGTGGAAGTTTATTTTTAAATTGAACTTCACAAATGAATAATTACAGGAGATTTTAAATGGTAAAGAACAAATTAAGAAGGACACAGTATCAATTCAGGAGCTTGCTTTGAATCATTTTTGTTGTGGTTTAACCCATTAGGAGGCTAAGCACTACACAGTTGTTCACTTGCATATCCTCAAGTTGGAAGGGGGAGAGAACTGATAAAGGTAGGAGATCTTATTTGTTAAGAATAGTTTGATAAGAAAGAAAGAAAAAGGAAAAGGAGAAACAACAAGGAGAGGAGAGGAGAGGTTGCATTAATGTCTTCTGTCTCAGAGTTTGAGTTGTGGGATGATGCAAGCAATGAATTTGCAATATAGTCACAAATGAATGACCGTAGATATTTTGCTATTCTTGCTGCCACAACATAAGAGATTTCTAAATACTTGTCACCCAGTACTATCAGTATTCAAAACAGTGTCTGTNGGAGAGGAGAGGAGAGGAGAGGAGAGGTTGCATTAATGTCTTCTGTCTCAGAGTTTGAGTTGTGGGATGATGCAAGCAATGAATTTGCAATATAGTCACAAATGAATGACCGTAGATATTTTGCTATTCTTGCTGCCACAACATAAGAGATTTCTAAATACTTGTCACCCAGTACTATCAGTATTCAAAACAGTGTCTGTGAATCATCAATATTCCTCAAATTTGTACTGGAAATATAATCTTCATTGCTCAGTGTTCATTATTTTTTAGTTATAACTCATTATCTTTTCTTAAAGCTTCATTCAGCTAACCAAGAAGAAGAAAATACACCGTATGACCAATAACATTCCACAAAAAAATGATTAATCAAAATGACCAGTCCGTGAGCAGCACAGTGACTAAAAATCATTCAGCTGAACCAGTTATCAAAGACACACAATACTAATATATTGACACAAATCAAGAGTGGTTTGTGAATGAGTCATCAAATAAACACCAATTTAATTTGGGGGTCCCATTGGCACTAGTAAATGAGTGTTTGGACATAGGATGCTAAGTTTAACTGTGACATTCCCCTTTCTTTAAATACTGTTTCTGCGTGTCTTATCACAACAAACCGGGCAACTGCACTTGACTGCAGAATTGACACTGGATTTACTGAGAGAATAATTTGTTTTCATACGTGTTTTACGAAGACTACTTGCTAATGAATGTTTTCTTAGCTTGTTTTCTCTGCACCTACTTGTTCCCATGGATATCATGCTGATCCTCACTTACCTTTTGGCATTTTTTATGCTATTTTAGCAGAAATACCGGTTTGTTGATTGAAGGATGAAAACAGGAGTTTCTAGTACTGAGAATCTGATCCTGTATCCTAGTACTAGTCACACTTTTAAACTGACATTTCATTTTTTTCTATAAATTCAAAGTAACGAGTAATGTTATTACCCTTTATGTTTCCAAACTGCATGTCTCAGCATTTTGAAAGATCAGCATAAACAGAGATGATTCTATGATGCATCAAGATTCTGACTGGATTATCAACTCCAAATTAGACTCTACTAAGTCAGGACTAAATTAACTACTGCATTTGAAAAGAATGGCTGAAACTTGAAGAAATTCTAAAAAGAAGGAAAGACACTGAATTTACCTTGGAGTTCTCCAGGGCATTATGGTGATCTCTAAATTATATGATTTTCTGCGCCATGATTTAAATTTAATTAAATTCCATTTACTAAAAATGACTGTGGAAAAAGATGATTTTGACTAATTAGATATAATTGTTTTTCCTGAGAAAGTTGAGTATGGTACTTCATGCTGTTCCTTTCTTAGAACATCTACACTGAGCTGTCCTGAGATTTTACTTTAAACTGGAAAAGGCAGAGATGACTCTTTAAATCATCCAGGTCTCCTCACCTTGGAAGTACTGAAGTAAGAAAAGTCAGCAGCTTTTACTTTTGCCTAAGCAGTCTATGCCATTATTTACCTTGAGAAGATATTTTTTGGTTGTATCTAGAGATCTACAGAGATAGAAGACCATGAACTCGTCAAAATTTAGGGCCAGAAGAGGAGTACATCTTCTGTTACCATTGCATGATATCTACTACTATCCTGCTTAAAAGCCTCCTCTTTTGCATGAGAATATACAGTATTATTGTTGTACTTGATCTGAGCACAATTTTTCCATAACAATTCATTAGACATATTTTTGCGATACAATACTGACATTTTTAAGTACCTTCTCAGAAATTCAAAGAGAAAAACAAGTAGTAGCATACTTATTTATAGCCATAAACTATATACAGTGCATGTTACACTGCATTTGCAACGTAATAAGTGATCTTTGAAGAATACACATGGATAGTAATAGTAAGTGAAGGTATGCAAATCATAAACCTCATGCACCTGGCAACTAAATCTGAAAAAAAATAATCCTTAGCATGGATGTATACTGCACTTGTCAAATCCAGTCAGAATAACTGATGTAATGGACAGCTCTTTCCCATTGGAGAGATGTTGATTCTGCAGTGTAATTCCCCTCAAATTTTCTCTCTCTCTGAGCTGTTCTGCCAGCATATAGAGCTATTTGTTGAAGAAATTGCCGTTTTTTCCCATTAAAGGAAAATGCTTATCCTCCTAGTTTTCCTAATTTCATGTAGCAGATGATACCATGCATATAAGAAATCTCAAAGTGACCTTTTGGGAATTATTTTGATTTTTTTTTTTTTTAATTTTATTGAAAAATGCTTCCTACACATCCATTCCTACACATAAATGTTGCTGTATGTACAAGAAAAAACAGTTTTGAATATTATCCATCAATGCCCTACTTCTGATATTTTGCACATCTTTTATTTTGTTGAGTATTTCTATCCCTGCTCTCACATGAAAATAGTGGAACAAAACTGGAGAAAAGCCCATGAGATCGGATGAATTTTTCAATTTAATATTAACAGCTTCTATTACTTAATTGTTCAAAAATGGAGAAGTGAATAAAACAGCAAGAACAAATACAAAATCCTACAGTTTATGATGAGAAAAGTCATGACCATGGGCTTTCAGAGGAAATAACAACCAAATCTTCATACATGGGGACAGTTCCTAGTTAAGTGCTAAAACAACTTTTAAGGATGTATAAAAATTCATTTTCAATTCTCTAACCTTGTACCTAAGCTTCAAGCAAAATTTGAAATGCTGTGACTATACACAGACTAACTATGCCTTAAGGATGAACTCAGACATTTAGAATAAGAATTTTTCTGATAAATAGAGGTGCAATCTGGTGACTTCAGAGCTTGTGCTGGCTAGCTCCAGATAAAAGAGCAACTCCTTTTAAATCAGTTAAATGGCATCATTTACTCACCATGTCACCAAAATCAGGCCACGGAAGCCTAATAAGTCCTATTAAATGTAAATCAGATTCTCACAGCCTTAGTTCTGTCATTATGATATTTATTGCTGTGTGCTTTCAACTTACAAGGATGAAGAGATCTCAGCTATTGAACAGATCTTGCTGCTGCGATGGCTTTGTTCTCTTGCTGTTTGTGCTTTATGTTACTGGCTTTATGTTAGTGGTGTGAGCAAGTACTGAAACAAGAGTAGCTGTACTTTTGAGCAATGAAGGGAGGATCAAAGGTAGTTGTCTTCGTAAGCTAAACAGCATGTTTGTTTGTTCTGGCTATGCCACATAGCCTAGACCAGTGCCTTCAGCAGCTGGGCACGTTCTAAGATGCTAAGGAAGATTTTTGCTTGATCCATGTTGCATTTCTCCATGAGACACGTACAAAGAAACTTATGTTTTCCTAAAATGAGAAATAAGGAAAAACATTGATATTTAAGGGACTATAAGAGAGCATATATGAGGGCACATGCAAATGCACTGCAAAATAATATCTGACATATGACAGTCTTTTCTCTGCAAAAGTGTGAGCAGCATCCACCCACAAGTATAGAAATCACTCTTGTTTGTGCAGTGAAGGAAGACTGACTTGAATTCTGCTGTCAGTTCTAATGCATACATTAAAGATTTGTCCATGCTGGATCTAATTTTGACCTCCACAGAGATTTCAAGATTTGCATTGGATGTTACTGTGCAGAAGCTGGCCCTTGCAAGTCCAAAGAAGTGCTAATAAAAATAGAAACAAAGAATACAGTTTAATTTTCCAAACATTGGCAATAAATATGTAGTTTGCTCCAAAAGTAATGCTTCCCATTTACTTCCATGGAAACCACAACATATACAAAGAACACAATAACACTATTTGATAGAGAAAATTCTCAACTACAAGTCACTCTTCTTCAACATAGTCACCACCATTAGCTGTACATTTTTGTCACTGATAAACAAGAGCCTGCATGCTACCCTTGAAGAATCTGCATGGCCCTCCAGAACATGTGTTGTCCTTCACATCGCTGTCACTGCTGCTGAAACACACCACCCACTGCCTCATTGTGCTCACATCCACTGTTTGGTCTATTCATGTTTAGGCAGCGTTTATGAATGTCAGTGGGTGTAATTTTTACCACATGGAGGAATTCAATTCCACCCCTTTGCTTCATACACACATCCATGTCAGATGCCATTTTGTCAGACTGCCTCTGACATCATGCACCAACGTTATAAAATAGGAGGCATTACTTTCAGAGCAAACCTTGTAACATACCGTCATTTATGGCTCAGAATTGGAGCTGAGATTTGAGCTTTTCCTTCTGCATGTGCCGTGTGGCTTTGTCCCTCTGCAATTGATTTCTCTGCCAATAGCACTGCAGACATTCACTGATATTACCCGAGTTGAAACTTTGCGTCTAGGATAGAACTGAGCTTACAAAGAATGGATCTAGAATTGTATATGCCTATAGCTCATAGGAATACTGAAAGCAGTAATAAAATTGAATTTTTGAAATTTAAAATTTAAAATTGACTTCAGAAATTATGACCAACAGATATACAGGCAACATTTACAAGCATGGTATTTAATATTTTTGTATGCCATTAAGCAACAGGATAGCATTAGGACTATGCTACAGAAATTGCGTTAAAATCTACTCACTAGCTAGATTAATGTGCCATTATATTCATTTTTCATATTGCTTAGTGCTAATCATAATTTTCTACCTTGTTGGGAAAGAACACTGATATTTAGAAAATTAAGCAGGTAATTTGATTTTTCAGAATTGTTGATGAGATCCCATTTCAAAATCTTGGGGAGCATCAGCAGCCTGAGTAGCAGTGGGAACTGATTGCGGGGAATTTTGACATCAGTATTTTCAGGGAATCTGAGAGTTTATCATATTATATGGGAAAGCCTGAAGCAGAAGAAAATGCCATTTCAGTTATGGATTAAGCTCACAGAATAGCCATAACTAAATGCAGATATGCAGACTTTATCAATTTCTAAAGTACACGGTACCTATTAGATCTGTAAAATTAAACCTGTGAATTTATCCACTTTTTAAGTTCCAAGCAAGTAAGTTTACCTATTTTAATGATGTCACAAATCACAACTTTCAGAACAATTGAGCATCTAACATATTAGGTGATATTCAGAGCTATAAAACCCAAG
This sequence comes from Penelope pileata, assembly GCA_013396635.1. Taxonomy (NCBI): domain Eukaryota; kingdom Metazoa; phylum Chordata; class Aves; order Galliformes; family Cracidae; genus Penelope; species Penelope pileata. The sequence continues at coordinate 38,526 of WBMW01004155.1, read as the reverse complement.
ACTCAGAATGGAGTATCTCAAGAAGCAAAATAATCCAAATCTGTATCCACTTTCATTAGCTGGGCTTTTATATTTGTTTTTTTCCTTGTCTTCTAGATACTGAAACTGTTTGTATATATAAATAAATATTTGTACTAATATAACATCAAATCATTGCCCTAAGGAAAATATCTTTAAGTATTTTACCATACCATTTCCTGGTCTTGTGACACTTTGGGAGCAAAAACTGAATTTTCAACTATGTAAGAACTTTATGGCATACTTTTCCATAATACATCAGTCCTGTTAATATACAGTTTGGAAATTAATTCAAATATATTTTCCATTTCAATGTTATAATGACTAATCTTCTTGCTCACTTAAAAATTATCTGTTAATTAGGTATTTTTCAATAGCTTAATCATTTGATTGTCTCAGTTTGTTTTGCAGGCAGGTCACCTGCTTTTCATCTAAACTTAAATATTTTATGTTTACACATCAGAAAATAAAGAAAGATGATAATATTTAGAAAACAAAGAAAAAAATGAAAGATGTGTTCAAAAGCATTATTTATATAATTATCCTATAATTAAAGTAATTACAAGTTGTGATGAAAAATACTCTTTTTATTTGCAGTTTCTTGAGGGATGTTCACTGATCAACACAGAGAAGCTACATGAAAAATAATTGGAGATGTTCACATTTCTGCAAGAGATTTAAGTTTCAGAGGATACGTTCTTCATGAAACAACTATGCATCTTTACAATCCATTAATTGACAGGGTTGTATGAAAAAGAGCTAGCTAGACTGATGTTCAAACATGTTTGTGAGCTTTAATAATCTTAACAGCTGCCCTAGCTACTCTGGTTATAAATGATCTGAATTCTCTGAATCGAGAGAATTTCTAGCATACAAGATTACAAACACTAAAAATGAGGACTGGTTCTGCTGTCTGCTTCATCATGAAAAATGTGGGGATTCTTTTCAAAATCATAAGACTTCTATAAATGATGGATTTCTTGTCTTGTGATATTTTTGAACTTCTACTTTCAGTTTGTCCTTTTAAAAGAACAAGGAAAGATAGAAACTTACTTTATAAAGTGAAAGTTCAGGTGCCCATGAAACTACCTGAATCTATGAATGATACTTTTGAAAAAGACCACTGAGTATCAAAGATAGTTAACTGAGATCCAGAAAATGAGACCATTACTCAAGAAATCAAACCAAACAATACTTTTTCCTTTTCTTTGTTATATAAACTTATCATAGTGTGGCGGTTTCACACCAATGGGCAGCTGAGCTCCACCATACCACTCTCTCACTCCCCCTCCTCAAAAATACAGGAGGAGAATATATGATGAAAAAAAGCTTGCTGTGTGAGATCAGGACAAGGACATCACTCACCAATTACCATAATGGACCAAACAGACTCAGCATAGGTAGATTAATGTAATTTATTACCTGTTACTAACAGACTGGAAGAGTGAGAAACTAAAAGCGAACTAAAAACACCTTCCTCCTATCCACCCTCTTCTATCTCCACCCCTGAGGCAAAGGCAAGCAGGCAATGGGGGCTGAGGTCAGTCCATGATGCTTCATCTACTGCTATTTCATGGTCACTCCGTACCCCTGCTCCAGCATGGGGCCCCTCCCACAGGATGCCGACCTTCCTGACTTGATCCCGCTGGGCCTCCCACAGGCTGCAGCTCTCCAAGCACTGCTCCAACATGGCTTAGTACCATGGGGCCCATCATTCAGAAGCACACTGTTCCAGCGTGGGTCCCTACAAACAGCAGCTCCCCCAGGCCTCCTGCTCCACCATGCACTCCTCTCCATGGGCTGCAGCTCTGTCCCACGGCCTGCTCCTGTGGGGGCTCTCCATGGGCTGCGGCCTCCTCCAGGCCACATCCACTGCTGCACCATGGGCTCCTCTATGGCTGCATGTAGAGATCTGCTCTGTGTGGTGCCCATGGGCTGCAGGGGGACAGCCTGCTCCACCGTGGGCCTCTCCTGCACTGCAGAGAACTTCTTCTCTGTGTCTGGAGCACTTCCTGCCCTCTTTCTGCACTGACCTTGGTGCCTGCAGGGCTATTTCTCTCCCTTTTCTCACTCCTCTTTTCCAGCTGCTGTTGTGTACCAGTGTTTCCCTTTCTTAAATCTTCTCTCCTAGAAGCATACCCAGCACCAACTCATAGCTCAACTCTGCCCAGCAGCACGTTCATTTTGTAGCCGGATGGAGCTGGTTCTGATCTGACATGGATCCTGCAGCCTCCCCCCTGCTACCAAAGCCCTGCCACATAAATCTAATGCACACAGTCAATAGAATGAGAGGGAATAGGACCACAGAATATCTCAGAGTACATCTACCGTAAGGCATACCTGGTCTGAAGCTGCGTTACTGAACACTGTATATCACCTTCCCCACAAAACATCTTGCACATTTTGAAGTATTAGGAAATGTCTGTGGGCCCTACTTTGTGAATGTGGATAGGGGCTCCTTGTGGAGCCACCCTGCTGAAGGCTTCATGCAGCACTTTGCCCTCTCTGTGATCTTTCATGTGAGCTGGTGCCAGGCTGGAAGTAGTGGGGTTGGAAGCATTGAGCAAAATCACCCTCATACACCATCTAGATGTGGCCACAGCAAACCCTTCTAACCCAAAAAAAGAGTCTGAGCGTCAGAGCAGTTACTCCTGTAAGTTGGAGATTGTTAAAGTTTTTTTGTGAACAGCACATATGAAAGGATATCTGGAATATCTATGATTATAATTAGAGGTACTCTAGCCTGCTGCACTGCTACTGATGGAAAACATGAAGAGCTGAACCTGGAGTCCTAAAACCTTCAGTAGAAAGAGATGAGTTTTGCTTCTGAACTGATTCTCTTTTACCTTTCAAGCCATGTTTTTCTCCTTCACAGAACTACACAACAAAAATCGTTATGAGCAGATTAATCCTAAAAGTGAGTCACATGCTTCAAATAACATATACATGGGTCATATTCAGCAAGAAATGCTAGTCAGCTGCTACTTTTGCTTAATTACATTCATGTAAATATTGATATGTGCACAATCAATATCTGCCAGGAGTGTGGAAAATTAGGAAAGCTATAACTCTCATAGCATGACATGTTTTTATTGTACAGATAAAGAGAAGCATGTATTGATGATCTCCTGAGAAAAGCATCTATTTATTATTACTTGAAATGAGCCATATCAAAGGACAAGATGGGTATTTTTACAATGATAACAGGCAAAATAGAAATTGTTTGGGAATTTCATTCTTTTTTTAATTATAATGTACAGAAAAATACCATCAAAATTTTTCTATCTGTTCTCATAAGCAGAGACTAAAGAAACAGTCAGTACATAAGAGTTTTAAATTAGAAATTATATAAAAAAATACCTCAATTGCAGCCTCCAACAATATATTCTCATTTCCAGAGCACAACATGCTTACACATGTTGCTGCCTGATGTCATCAAAACCACCATACATGGACACTTTCTGTCCAAACTGACTCAAGAATGTCAACTATACACCATTTTAGGGCACGCGAGAAAACATCCATTTCTCTGAGGTACATTTTAAGGCTCTAGAAAAACAGCAAGACTTTCCTTTGTGAGAATGTTTAAACATTTACCTGAATGCATTTGTTCTGCGGAGACTTACAAGTTCTAAACCTTGCTTTAACCCTTTGGTCATGGTCCTCCTGTGTTGTATCACCCACAGCGTGGAAATGGAGAAAGAGTTAACTGTTTGGGAGCAGGTAATGTTTCCCTACACATCAATTTGTAAAGCATGAATAATTGTTTGCTTTTAATTTCTGACACCAAGCCTGTAGTCTTTACGTCTCCAGAACATGTGTTTAAATTACTTGGTGACACGTTTGCACATATATCAAATTCTAGGTGAACTGAGTGTAACTGTTGTTCAAATCAGATATCCAGACGTTTGCAACTTTGAAGGCTAAAGCAGTTTTCCAAGACTGCCTCTTTAGGATCTGAGGAATAAATTCAATAATATGAGAGGACTGGGTCAGCTTATCTTCTCAAGAAATAATGAGACAAGTTAAAATGAGGTTCAAGCACATAGTACTGAAAAAACCTTGGAGCATAACTGTGACTGAGATCTTGAATGACCCAGTGTATCACTGCAGCATTTTTATCTGCTCTATTAGTAATTTGTTTACAACATTCAGGAAAAAATCCACTGCCAAATAATTTCTCAATTATTTGTCAATAATTAATGTAGTAATAGGGAGAATTCATAATTACAACATTCAGGAAAAAATCCACTGCCAAATAATTTCTCAATTATTTGTCAATAATTAATGTAGTAATAGGGAGAATTCATAATCTCATAGCAAAAGAGACTAAACGAAATCTCATGGAGCTTTGTGCTCAGTATGACATCAGAAGACTGACTTTGCTGAGCCTGATCTCTTCCTAAAATTGCACCATCTGTGGGAAGTCAGCTCCATTTATAACTAACCCTGCTCTTAAAATGTTTCCCCAGAATTGAAAATAATCTTACTTTCAAGTCAAGCTTAATAAAAATCCATAAAGGAAGTAAGAAAACATTCTTCCAGTCTTTGCAAGTACACTTTTACCACCATGTTGGCACTTAATAGCAGCTTAAAAATGATATTCTTGAGGCTAACAGAACACTTTGGGAGAGTGAAATTTCAGAATACATAGTCCATCTGTCATATAGCTTTAAAAAGTTATTTTTATGATTAAACTTATTGTTAACCAAAGCAGCTCAGACTGGCAGTTGTGTCAGACTGGTAATTTACACCTTCAGCATAAGATTTAGGAAAACTACTCTGTTTTGACAAGCTTCTTTCACTTTCCTTTTTTATTCAGTTTTATGGATCCTCTGCTTTGTTTTAATTTTGACATTCTGAAGGAGGTTTAAGATGCACTTTCTTAAAATGTTTATTTTGTTATTGTCACCAGGAGATCTCAGATAACAGAAAATCTCATTCAGGCATACTGTATCCTTCATACTATTTTAATGTTAAAAGCAGTTTAATGAAATTATTACAGTCAGGGATCACTATTCTACTCTTTGTAGCAGTTCATCACAGAGCTAGCATCTGATACCTGTGTGCCCTTGGGAAAGAGAGAAAAAGAACCCTCATTTTCAGTGTATCTTGAAGTCAATGACTTGCAAGCCCAAGTTCTTTTCAGAATTGCTGTCTGTAGAAATGACATAACAGGTCTAGTGCCATTCACATCTGCATTTCCTCAAATCATCAATAAAATGGCAAAAATGTTTCATTTCAACTGTTTATTAGACCAATGATATAACAGGTTAACATTTTAAGTGTTTTTGGAATATGATAAAAGAGATAAAAAAAACAAACAGGAGGGACTCTCTGAGACATTAAAATCTAGCTGAAACCTCTGGATAAAACACGGTTTAGGAGAAGCTAAGTCCTTTGGACAGCAACAGAGAATTTACAGACTTAAGAAGATTCAGGCAGCAGTTATAGCAAGTGTCTGCTGATCCTGGAGTTATCCTGGTTAATGAAGTGGCAGTCGTTTTCCCTTATAACTGTTCCTTATTAAGCTAATCTGTTATCTGCATAATAAACTCATCTGTCAACGATAATTGAGTCTGCTTTTTATTCAGGGTATAGCAGTGCCTGTGCTTCAAACAAGGCTTCTGAATTTTTCCACTCACACTGTTGGCTGTGGTATGCCCTGGATCACATCAAGCATGGTGCATCTCTCGTTGGGTAGGCTTGCCATGGAGTTTAAAATAAAGCAAGCACTAAAAGCATAGGTGCTTTGGGCAGCACCAAAAGGGTGGGCTTTCAAAATAATCCATTAGCAAGAGAATATCTACTATTCCTTAACTTTCAAAGTAGTGTTTAGTCTTAAAACTAAAAATAAGAATATAAATAAATAAAATCTGCAATTGTAATTTCACCTAACTTTTTTCATGAGATGTATTCAGGCTGTGTTCTCAGTTACAAATATTTAAAATAATTTATTTAGAATTTGTAATCTTGGAGTTTTTGTTTCTTTGGCTTGGTTTGGTTTCTCTTTTTAGGCAATCATCATCAACATTTGCAGCCATGAGTAATTCGAAACCACTTGTCACCACGACAAATGGGCCATAGTTTTTGGCTCTTTCCTTTTGGCACTATAAATACTAGCACAGAAGCTTATAGGTACAAGAAACTGCTTGCTACAGGCTTCTTTTTCTGTTGTGTCTTCTTAGAATCATAGAATGGCTTGAGATAGAAGGGGCCCTGAAGATCATCTAGTTCCAACCCCCCTGCCATGTGCCTGCATCACCATGTCAAATCATGGGAGAAAAACAAGGCAGCTCCAGAAATTAAGCTGCAAGTAACTGTCATATTTCCATGAAGAAATGACTGAAAACATACAAAATGTATCCAAGAAGATACTCAGAAAGAATGACGTCTCTTTTCTTGTTTGTTTTTTAAACTTGGGGAAATTTGGTGTACACAGCTAAACTATTAGCTATGGCTTGAGGATCAGGAGATCTCCAGGGTTTTTACCACTCATTTGTAGTACCATTCAGGAGCACTCTTTTTATTTCGGTACAACTGTTTTTCTAATGGAAAGAGAAACCTAATATTTATCAACCTGAAGAATGAGGATTCTGGCAACTGCAACTAATTTGACAAGATCAGGAGAAGTGCTATGCAGTAACAAATGTATTTCCTGAAGCATAAGCAAAAAACTTCTTATAAAAATTGGCTTTAAAATGTGTACAGTAATTTATATGGAATTATAAATAGCTAATTTTCTTCTGAAAAAAATGTTTTTCCTATTTTATTAAAAACATGAAATGAGAGCAAACAATTTGCATTTTCCTTAAAACAAAAAATTATAAATACGTATAATTATGGAAATACTTAGAAGAAAGATATCCAGCTGTGTAGAAAAATAATAAGGAGTTTCCAAATGTATAAAGCAAAATGATTTTTATTTAAAAGTAGGAGCCTTAGTCACAGGGAATTTCTAGGTCTCACATGAAAATTTAAGTTCCTCATTCGGAGTTAAGAAGCAAGACTGAAATATAACCTATATATTTTTCAAGATATAGCTCTGACTCATTTTATCGGGCTTAGATGGCCAAGAATTTGGTAGCAGGTGGCCACTGTGATCAGAACCCAGCAGCTGCCCTATGTCAGATCAGAGCCTGCTCCAGCTGGCTACAAAATGGACCTGCTGCAGCCAGAGCTGAGCCATGAGTGTTGCTGGGTATGCCTCTAAGAGAGAAGATTTAAGAAATGCAAAAAATGCTGCACAACAGCAGCTGGGAAAGAAGAAATGGGAGAGAAACAGCATTGCAGCCACCAAGGTCAGTGCAGAAGGAGGGCAGGAGGTGCTCCAGGCTGGAGGAGAAGTTCCCTGCAGCCCAGAAAAGGCCCATGGTGGAGAAGCTGTCCCCCTGCAGCCCGTGGGCACCACATGGAGCAGATCTCCGCATGCAGCCATGTGCATGTGCGCACAGCGAAGTAGTGGATGTGGCCTGGAGGAGGCCACAGCCCATGGAGAGCCCCCACAGAAGCAGGCCCTGGGACAGAGCTGCAGTCCATGGAAAGGAGCCTGTGGTGGAGCAGGAGGTTTAGGGGAGATGTTGCTTGTAGGGACCCATGCTGGAACAGTGTGCTTCTGAAGCGTGGGCCCTGTGATACAGAGCCATGTTGGAGCAGTGCTTGGAGAGCTGTAGCCTGTGGGAAGCCCCCGTGGGTTCAGCTTAGGAAGGTTGGCATCCCATGGGAGGGACCCCATGCTGGAGCAGGGGCAGAGAGTGAGCACAGAGGAGTGGCAGACAAAGCATCCTGGACTGACCACAGCCTATTCCCTGTCCTCTTGTGCTGCTCAGGGGAAGGCAGTAGAAGAGGGTGAATGAGAGGAAAGTGTTTTTAGTTTTCTTTTAGTTCTCACGGCTCTAGTATGTTAGATAATAAACTACATTAATCTCCCTATGCTGAGTCTGTTTAGCCCTTGATGATAAGTGATGAGTGATCTCCCTGTCCTTATCTCAGCCCATAAGCCCCTTTTCATCATATATTCTCTTCCTGTATTTTTGAGGAGGGGGAGTGAGAGAGTGATGTGATAGATCTTATTTGCCCATTGGTGTGAAACTGCCACGCACATCTATGTTATTGTGTGTTTCCAGTATGTCTTTGTAATACAACGTTTTAAAAGCAACAGACTGGAGTTTTTTCCTTCAAATTATGAGTTAGCCCACGGCACCAACTTCATTGAGGTATTATTTTGGCGTGGTGATTTTCAAGGTAATAAAATTGATAGCATACTCCTTATGGCAAAGGGAATATCAAAAAATCAAAAGAGCAAGATGCAGGAAAGCTTTAAAATAGATGCTGAAGACATAAATGTTAATATTTTGTTGCTTCAGCCATTACGAGATGTCCGTGATTTTCTGTGTCATCTGCAGGAGTCACACAAGTGGTCAGTCACATACTTGGACAGATCTAACACAGAATTAAAATATCTGTAAGAGTCACAATAATAAAGAAGGTCAGGTCTGTAATAACAGGAAACATTTCAAGAGTTTACAACGCTTTTCTATATATTTAGTCTCATTTGTCTCCCCACCACTACTTCTACCCTCCACTAGCCCAGTTAAATAGGATTATTTGTACACTTGGAGGAAAACATGTATGCAAGCATTTCTATGAAAAGTCTCTTTTTCTAGAAAAAGCAATCAAGTTGACATATCATGAGTTCTACTCTCTTTGAAGATGCTGATGGTGACAAGCAGAAGTATCTTGTTCTCTTATGGTTGAAGAATGAGACTGAGTAATAGGAAAAGGAATAGGAAACAGCACTAAGTATCTGTAAGATCTATTTAGTAATTATGGATTTAACCTGGCAAACATAGGTCACTTGGCCAATTCAGAAGGATTTGTATTTACAAGACATCATCTTTGAACAAATATAGATAATCAAAATTTCAAGGCTAGGTCTCTCAGTGTGGAGCACAGGAGGTGCAAAAAAATCCCATTAGCTGTTAACAGGATTTGTGCCCTTGTGTCTCATGCATCACTTTGAAAATTCACTCTCAGTCATCGGGAAGCAAGGTAATATGCAAGGCTTTCAAGATTACATCATTAGAATACAGACAAGAAGCTTAATCTGCTATAGTGCACAAAGTATTAGAAGTGTAAAAAATTACTTATGGTTAAATGTTTAACTTCAAGCTTGGATTTTTCCAATGGAGCTACCTGTATGTGTTTAAACCCATAATTTAGCGAATCTTCACTAATTTGTTACTCAACTCTTATACTTAGTTTGAAGTCTTTTCCAAACTCAAAACCACAAAGTTATCTAAAGATTAAAGAATTCCAAGAAACATTACTCATGAAATTTGACCAGTTAAGTTATATATAAAAAAGCAACAAAACAAAAATCCACACGTGCAGCTGCAAACTCTGCATTTTCATATCTAATTTCAAGTGTCTATTATGTTGATAGTAGTCCAGATAGGTGTCTCTACTTTTAAATCTCTATGATTTCATTCACATCATCAAATCTGGTGTTTGATGGAAATTCTTTGGGTTTCTCTTGGAGAGTTTTGGATAAAATATTGGTTAAGTACACAATTTGTGCTATAATCCTTTCCTAAACTTAAGTGTGTTACTACAGTAATAGTTCGTATTTTCTATCTCACATTAGGAAATCATATTGGAACAAGAAGAGCAGATCCTGAGGGATATGATGGATGAGAGTGGGAGAGCGGTAAAGGCCTCTTGCTGCAGGTAAAAATGCATAAATTCTATCCATGAATTCATACTAATGGCTGAATCAAGTCAAAATAATTCATGCCAGATCTGCTACTCATATAAACTTCTATCAAACTTTTTTATGTAGAACAATACAAACGGGCAGCCAGGAGTACTAGCTTAATTAATTCTGTTAAAGGCACTAGATAACTTGACTATGTGAAAGAAAATGATGTCCAGAAAATTCCTTAGAGTACTCTTCTGTTTTCCAGTGGCAAGCTCTTTCTCCCACTTTTCTAACAAACGTCGCATAGCTGCTAAGCCACTTAAGAGATAAGTAGTTTGTAATCATGAAAAGATGTATTTGAATTAATAATCATAATCCTTCATATGGTTGAATATGAAGAGTTATTGACATATCTTTAAATCTGATGAAATCACATATTATGGTAAACATTATCATCTAAAATAAGAACACTACATACATGAAGTAGTGATGCACAATACCTAAGGAAACCAAATCTTTAAATGCAAAAGCTTTTGTATCAGGTTATTTGGAGAGGCTGTCATTGTAGTTGCATCCACTGACAAATTCTTCTTGTTAGTTGCACTGGAAGTCCTTCTGACAGAATTATACTGCCTTTCCTTTTCTTGTCACCAGAAAGCACGAGTTGTCAGGCTAAATGGAGTTACTGCTGGAAAAATGGTGAAGGAATAAGAGAGTCACTTGGGAAGCACACTATTTCCATTGAATCTGAGCTACTCTGAAGAAAATAAGAGTCTTAGAGTCAAAAAACAGTGAGCCTGAGAACATGACTCTAGCCAATGCTTTAAAGACAATTCCTGCATATTATGTGCAACAGACAGTAAAATGAATTATTAGTCCTGAAAGCAGTACTCAAACTCAAATTTTGACCTGTTGGATGCCTCTTACAACTGTGATACAAATTCATGCCCCTGTATCTGCAGTGCATTTGAATATTCCTATTACAAGACTAAAATGCTGCTATTCTTTTACTTATTAAGGGCCCTTTATAGAGCTCTGGGTAGTGGAACCTTAGTTAAATGAAAATTGTGCCCTCAGCTGTTAGCCTTTCCAAAAAGTTTTGTTGAACACCTGAGGTATTTCAAGTGAGAATTATGTAGTCTGAACCCTTCATATCAATAATTACCTAACACAAATTCTTACTGTGTCCTCAGATAGTTAGATCTGTTGTAATTGCTCCACAGCAATTTACAGAAGGTGAGAGAGCGAGTTCACCTTGTTTCAAAATCCTTTTCCATCACAAATTACTCTTTCATTCTAATAGCAATTTAGGCCATTGATAGATAATTTTTCTTCCTGAACAGTTTGAAATAACCTAGTCATTCCAGGTCAGGAAGTTATGTTGAATATAACTGAGTATAATGATACAATTTTTGGTCCCGAAAACTAACAAACAAATGTACTTCATACAGAGCAACAGTTCCTTACCTTCCCTCTGCGTTGTGAATGCAAAATTTGTTCCCCTAATACATAGTTAATTTTATATTTTGGTGATAGAGACTTACTCAATTTAAAGCCATTTTTTCGTTTGGTTAAGATTTCTAGAACACAGAATTGATAGCATGTGAGCATGTTTCTACTGCCTCATCTGTAGCTTCGCTAATACTATTTTGTGCTGTTTATAAGGAGTATGCAGAATACATGGCACTTGTATTTGGATTGTAATTTGTGGACTGCTTGACAGTCTTCTTTTCCCATAATGTATTCATTGCAAGATATATTGGTTATGCAATAAAGTATTTTTTAATTGCTAACTTTAGAAATATTTAAGTACCCAATTATTTTTATCTAAATGACTGTTACAGAAAAAACGGAAAAGTTAAAAATGGATAGGGCCATGGCTAGACAAGGATTATGAGTTGCACAGCAAGAGCACTGGGTTCTTGATGAAGTGTATAAATAATTAGTAACATGCTTTAAGACATCTTTCTCTTGGTTCATAGTACCTGTGCTCATTTAATTCCAGCTGAAAATATACCCATTCATTCACAGGGAAAGACATATATACTGGTGATCAAAACAATGGGAAAACTGATTCATAGAGAAGCATGAAAGCCCAAATATTTTCTACACACAGACAAATCAGACACTCATTAACACATTAGGCACCAACCCACATTTATCCTGACCTAGCAAAAGGTCATATGAAATATGAAATAGATTGGATGTGGCAGTTTAATGCTCATAAATGTAGGCAGGTGGTTACATGTAATATCTAATACCTAGTTCTGAATACATGGATGAAGTTTAGTGACATGAACAGGAAATTAATGAAATAAAGTGACACTCCAGATGTAGGCCATCCCATTTTTGCTTTGCTGAAGGCTACATGGATACCGAAGTATTCTTTTTTCCTTGTGTTCCACAAATATTGATGGAATGAATTTGGCCAGCACTAATAGATATGACCTTCAATATCAATTTAGTGGCTTAACTAAACTTTGTGTTGAAAATTTTTGTGACAGTATTATCACATATGAAGATGTAGTTTGGCACTGAAAGATGGATGCATGGCACATAACCAAAGATAGTTAGATGTGTAAGTCCCATTAGATTCTCAAATCCTTTTGAAAATCAGAGTCTTAGTGTACATTAGAAAAAGGAAAAGAAAAAGAAAAGGGAAAGATCTCCAAGAAGGATGACCAGCTAGCTGCAACTCAAACAGTAAATACAAAGTTCTTTGGAGAAGTGTTCCACGTCAGTCCATTGGTTTGCAGAATTCTCCAAAATATTAAACAAATAGCAAATAAATAAAAAACCAAGTAGTACTTGCTAACTTTCCTCCCTGTTCTAGTGATTTACAAATAACTTCTGCAACATATATTCCCTCAGAATTTTTTACCAAACTAATACAAAATCAGTTTCTCTTCTTGGTATATCTGTAATTTGGACTCACTGTCAGGTGGAATCTTATATATTATGTTATTGCTTTCAGCTCCGTCTATCTGAAGTCCTCGCCACTTAAGTGAGTTACTTCATTTGAGGTGAAGTGGCTACAATGTCTTTAGACTTTAGTTAGCATAGAATTACTTCAATCACAATAGCAATTTTTATCCCATCAATTTATTTCACAGCATCAAGACATATAATAAAAGGCACTGTACTATGGACATCATTAAACAGGTTTACACTTTGGACTTTCCTTGTGCTTCTGACTTTAGACTATGCTGCTATCTCTAAACTATGTACCTGTTCATTTTTTCTGATTTCTTCTGTAGCTGCTCTAAAATATAGTGTTTCCTGTCCATCTGTACAGCTATATTTCTCACTAGTTTGTCTTGTGTCTTGGTTGCAACATTCTCTTCTATAGCAGATTACCTTGACAAAAATGTGTAACCGTAACTTTTTCATTCTCTGAGAAGTCTGCAAAAATGACTGTTCTTCAGAGGTAAACACTAAATGCTCATCTTTCCTTTTACTCTTCTGTAGACATCTGCTGGATAGGGCTGTACAGACCTGACCTAATAGGATGTCTTAATGTTCTCTAGGTAGGTGAATAAATCTACTTTCTACTTTCTTTCATACCTATGTTCTTATCTTTCTTGTACTTGACAGTGTTTATATGAATGTTCTTACAAGACCTTTTGTAATGCTTTAGAATTATTGCTATTATTATTATTGGAAGATGTATAAATACAGCGTAGCAAGAAGGTGGAAGGGGCTGGACATGCTAAGACGTCTTGAAAAGATGACTCAGAAAATATGTTTTTCGAGAAGATATGCATTAAATTGACTATCAGTCAACTACGTAACGGAGTTGTATGACGACCCACTTTTCCACACCACGGGAAAAACAGTACCTGAAATAACTATAAATTTCTGTTACAGTAGGTTAAACCAGAGCTGACTTGGGGCTCCTCCAGAATGTCACTCTCAGAAACATACATCCAATGCCAATGTCCAATTTAATATCCTATTCCTTCTTGACCAAAGAAAAATTTCTGTTTTGAGTGATTCATTTAGGGTTGGTTTTTAACAGTGAGCTTTGGAAAATACTTTAATGAAACAATAGATTTTGTACTTGCCTAAAATAATAACATTATTTTACTCATTCACCTAAAAAGAACCCTTAGTGTATTCTAGAGCCCTGAACATATTGTGAAGTTGAACTCACAGATTTGAATTTTAAAGTGAAAAAATGTTATGTATTCTGATTATGCATGAACCAATGAAATCAGACAAAACTTTACCACGTGTAGAGTCTAGAAAATCTCAAGTATATAAGGTACTTGACATTCAGTAGACCCCAAGCATAACAAATAAGGGTACTGCTGTTAAACAACCATAGTAACTCATTAAATTTCTTATATGTTTCTGAATTATCTGTTTTGGGAATTTAACTCCAGTATGACAAGCAAAGTGCACTTTCCTTGCTGTCACTGACAAGCTGTTTATAGCATGTGCAACCCCAGAAATACCTAAAGGATTTGGGTTAAAGAAGTCTAGCTAGTTTACATTATATACTCAATGCAGCTGTTTTTCCAAGTGTTTTGAAGGGAAAGATGAACAAAAACTGCTCAGTTGAATAAAACCCATCAAGATGTGTTTTACCAGTTATGCGCACTAAGACTATTTGCAACCTCTGGCAAATTGAAAACGACAGCTCTTGAAAGGCAAGCTGTGAACACAATCCTACTAAAACTTACCCTTAGACAACAATGATTGCATGGATCATACATGACAAGGGAAGATTTTGTCTTAAAATTCATTGTTGCATTTTACCATTATAATAAATAGCCTGTTTATTTGTATTTCAAGTGAGAGTTGTCTTAACCCTGAGTAAGAAAATGGTACAATTCCATCAGTAATTTAATTTTAGCTCCGTTTTTTTTTCTTTGGAAATATATTGAATAGAATAATATATGTGGCATAAATTACATTTAAAATATTTAAAGTACTTTATAAATATATCAGCTGGTTTGTAAATGCTTAGTGTGAAATGAATTGATTAGACAGACAGATAGATACACAATTAAGATCTCAAGGTCCCTTTTTAAGCTCAAGTACAACAGCCAATGAAAAGTGATGTGGGTGCTTTGGGATGAGCAAAGCTTTTAAACATTACCCTTCAACCCACACAGCAGTCTCCCTTTCTTCAAAAAACCATGTTCTTGTCCATAATTTTAAGGCCCTTTGTAAACTGTGTAAGCAGCAGGACCTTTGGTTCGGCAGTGGTGATTTTTCCAGTTAAATGTGTAATTCACCAAACGGAAGGACAGACACCTTGGAGACATCATTATTCTTCACCTATCTGTCAAAAACTACAGAGGATCTAGCTGGTTCAGTTGCAGTCCTTTTATCTTCAGTCTGATTTCTACAATTTTTTCGAATAGACCCACAATGTATTCATCACACTATGAGCAAGAATTTCAGCTCCAGCATCACCGGTTATATAAGTTCTGAGTTGAGTAAACTAATTTCCCCTGATTTCAGTCATCTGAAGCTGTAGGTGGAAAGGTCACTCTCATTAGTGGGGGATATGCTGCTGCCCTGGTGGCCAACTGGCTTTGCACCCTTTTAGTTATTGATGTGGGAACATATAGAAGTAGGCAATGGCTGCAGGGCAAAGCTCAGCTCCCGCTTCTTCAGATTCTCCTAGGTTCCTCACCAAAGGTTTCCCTCTATGCTCTGCATCTCCTCTACAGGTAATTATGGTTGGACAGGTGAAACAACTAAAAGCAATACATTCAGATTACTAATTCCTTCTGGAAATATGCTTTCAGGACAACAAATCCATGGAAAACGTTCTTGGCGTAGCAGAACCCCATTAGGTCAAAGTGATTCAATATTTAGTTTTCAGAAAGCAAAATCTTTCTGGAACCAAAGCCAATGAAAATATTTGTTGTCCATTATTTTTGTGGATATTCCCTGTTCATAGAATTGTAAAATGCCTTAGGTTGGAAGGGACCTAAAAGATTATCTAGTTCCAACCCCCCAGCCATGGGCATTGCTGCCACCGACCAGATCAGGCTGCCCAGGGCCCCAACCAACCTGGCCTTGGACACCTTTGGGGCTGGGGCATCCACAACAGGCATTGTCCTTGCTCCTGACAGTGAATGGCTGATTCAAAGTTAATGTAGGATTGGGACAATAATCCCGATGAACCTACAGGGGGAGTCAACATCGTTTGTTCTAGAGAGACTGTCCTCATCCCTGGGATTTGTCAATGAAAATGACTGATGTAAATAAGTAGAAGAAATTAAAGAATGCATCTTCCCCATCCAAAGAAAAATCAGAAACCAAATGTAAAGCATTATCAATTGTCAAAACAGAGGTGCAGGCTAATAGTGCAGGTTTTTTTCAAAACATTATAAACATGCATTTCAAAAATGGGTCTAGATTGTTAGGCAGTCTAAAACATATGATTACCATACAGTGTGAGAGAGAGGAAAGCAGAGGATACTGCTTTTCAGGGAACATTTAGATAAATTTAGATAACATTTAGATAATCACCTTTGCAGGCAGCCTGAATACTACATCCCAGTATGGACACTCAGATTCAACTGCTTTCTCTCATTAGATTGAAGGACGACCAATGAGCCTACAAGTGAGGGAAACAAAAGAAGTAACAGGTTGGGAAACTACATCATTCCTGAGTAATTCTGACAGCCTCCCTATTCCCCAATCTGCTGACTGTCAGAGTTCAGTGCCATGCAGAAAGGATGCCCTGGCAGACAGTGAAATTTTGCTCCCAGGTAGCACATGGCTCTGCATGCAACCAGCAGCCACAAGTAGCCACCCTCCTTCTGGATGGCCAGTCTGGTGCTGGCTCTCTTATTTCAAAAAAATCTTGGAAACAAATGTTCTGCTGTCAATCCAGACTCTCAGGTTAGGTTCCTGCATGACAAAACAAAACAAAGTGTCAAAGTAGTGTGTGCCCATTGTGCACTGTGCTGCCTAGAGCCATTTGAATTAAAATAAAATAATATGGCAAGTGTTCCAACCTTCAAAATATTCTATTGGATTCAATTCCACTCTAATTTGGATAAAGGTATCACCAGCAGGGATCCAGGTACACACACAAGGAGAAGAAGCAACTACAGTGTGGGTATTAACATGTGACTCCTTTCTCCCATGGGTTGCCAGGCCATAATCACCATGGTATGAGTTCAAACTGGTTTATTTTGTCTGATTCAAGAATATTTGCTTACTGGCTCCCTTGGTATGTTCACAAGACTGTACTAAAGACCACACAGAAAGAAGCCATTAAAATCAAAGTCTTAAAGCATTTCAGTGAGTCTCTGGGAAAAATGAAATTACATTTATTCTTATATGAATATATTGAAAGCCAAAAAAAAAAATCTTTATTATTTTCTTATCCTTTTTTTTCTTTTGCCTATTCCTTCCTTTTCTAGTCATTTATTTTCCACTGGTTTATAACTGTGGTGGACCAGCTTGAGGTGGGATCATTCAAAACAGATTAGCCTTTTTTTTTTCCTCAGAGTTTGCCTATCATTTCCTAGTGAGCCAAACAGTGACTTCCAGAGGAGCTTTCCGAAATAGGTGCTTTGAGTTGACTAGGAGCTTCTTCTGTCATACATTGGTAAGGTTGAATGTTATAAAGTAGCATTTCTACTCATTCATTTCTGATCTGGTTTGAAAAAAGGTCTTTTTTTTTTCCACAGGAAAATTTTAACATATATAAAAGTTTGTTCCACTGAGAACAGACATTTGCTTTTTAAAGTATTTCTTAAAGGAGCTATTCTTTTTAAAGAGAAACCAATGTCAGAGCTCTGTGGATGAAAGAATGAGCTCTCCAAAGTGATTGATGGTACTGTCTTACTTCTTCTGATTGATTAGTGCTTTGGTTCTGAAACTTTGGCCCACAGACCATCTGTGACCTGCAGTGGGCTTGCTTCTAGTCTTTAGAGAGGAGACAGGTCCCATGATGATGGCTTCTCTGCTTGATTCCTGCTGTTAAATCATCTTAAAAGCAGTTAAAAATTCATGAAACGTATTACTAATCGGACTTCTTCTATGAAAGCGATTCTAAGTGGAAGGATTATTTTTCCTTCTGAAGCTGTTCTCTTTTTTAATATACATAAATAATAATTAATAACTTATTTATAAAGCCCCATTGGCATGACTGAGGTGCTTGGGGTATTATACAACATCATCAAAACAGAATAAAAAGAAAATGAATAAAAGTTCATCCTCATTAGAGTTGAGCCAAACACAAGAAAAATTGCAGACAAGAGAACAGGATCTGCTTCCCTAATCATGCAGTTTCTACATTTATATTTTTAAATGATGCTTAGCTTTGAAATACATCAATGTAAGCCTCAAATCATGTACAAATAAGGGTAAAGTCCTTTGTTCTTCCATAAAATTGTTTTCTGCTCACATATCCTCGTAAGTTTTCCTAGCTCACTTTTTTAAAGACATTAAACAGAAACCAGCAACCCTGTAAAGTATTCTATACCACTCAGGCTCTGCATGGTCCCCCATACACTCTTCCCCAAACAGGCAGAAAAACATATCAGGAGCTGAGCGGTATATATGAGTATTTTGACTGTGACTCACTATGTACTCGGAGAAACTGTGAAGCAAGGCACTGAACCTTTCCCACCCTCTTAAATGACCCACAGCTCCTCTTAAAGGAGGGCTTTCCTGCTTGTCTGCTCTTTGGGCAGCAGAAAATCTTGTCAGTAAAAAGATCACTTCTGCAGATAGCTGCTACCATACAAATTTCAATGCCATTTCTCTCGAAGTTAAGTTGAAAAATCCACAAATTAACACATAGCCATGTATACATTTAATCATTGTAGTGCACTTATGGAAGTAATTAAATAACTTCCATCTGATTCATAGTGCAGGTAAACATAAGCTACTGTTTCTCTGCAGTATTACTAAATACCACTTCCGCATTATAGACTTTTAAATATGTAAATGGACTGTACAAAACTAGGGAATTTGCACTCCCTCTCCTTCAGGCATCAGCCAAACTGTCACTCTTTACAAATAGGTTAAATAGGTTATAAGAGATAAATACAGGAGGAAAAAATAAAGGAAAATATATACTGAACGTTAGGCTGTCATTAACAGCAGCTGTTTCTGATAAGGCTCAGCTCTTAAACTATTGAAACAGGGAAAACAGATTAAAGCTGTTGCTTTGATGCCTTAATACAGTATATATTTAATTTGAGATTACATAGTTCATGAGGCATAAATCCCCAAATATTTTCGTAAAATCCTTTAACAGCCTTCAAAAATATCACAGCATAATTTGTAGAATTCTTTCTCATGAGTCTCGTTTTAGAAATACACCAATGTACAGATGGTTTGAGAGAGCAAAGAAGCCAAGCCTGATTTTGGATTTGTATCTCAAGACACAGTGCTTACTCCAAGCAATAGGTTTCAGGAAAGCTCAGCTGGAGCCTAGGACAAGTATTAATGGGGGAAGTTCAAAGGCATGGGAAGGAGCAACAAGGATGGATAGGCACATGCTCCACTAATGCACACCGAGACTAGTGAAGGGAGGCAAGCTCCTGTCCCTCTGTATTTTGAAAATATCTATCCCACTATATCATCTGACAAATTAAACTGCTTCACTCAGAGGAGACCACAACAGATTGGAGTTGAGTATTGAGGCCAGACACAGTGTCCACTGAAATTCAGGGAGAAGACACCACAGCAGAATTTTGACTTTTACTCTATGGCTGTCATTATTGCAATGCAGATATCCCATTCAATCCCACCTCTATGTATGCCAGAAGACACAAACATGAGGCAGGAGAGCATCGTTCTTCCACATTCCTGGATTTCTTGTTCGTTTCAAAAAAAAAAAAAGAAGAAGAAAAAGAAAAGAAAAGAAAAAAAGAAAAAAAAGAAAAGATGATGACCATTTAACAAACTTCCTCCTTGTGAAAAACAAAAGCAGTGTAAAGATAGCTCCTTCACTACACTCCATGGCTGGCATTCCTGAGGTTTTGCCCTGGTAGGTAGCTAAGCATAATCATGCTGCTCTCTTACTCCCCCTCCTCAAAAATGCAGAGGGAGAAAATACAATGAAAAAAAAGTTTGTGGACTGAGATAAGGACAGGGAGATTCCTCACCAATTACCATAATGAGTTAACAGATGCAGCATAGGAAGATTACTGTAATTTATTACCAGTTACTAACAGACCAGAGCAGTGAGAATTAAAAGCAAACTAAAAACACCTTCCCCTCATTAACCCTCTTCTACCATCTCCCTCTGAATAGCACAGGGGAACAGGGAATGGGGGCTACAGTCAGTCCAGAAGTCACACTTCATTTCTGCTGCTCCTCCATGGTCACTCTGTGCCCCAGCTCCATGTGGTGTCCCTCCCACAGGACGCCGTCCTTCCTGAACTGATCCCATTGAGCTTCCCACAGGCTGCAGCTCTCCAAGCACTGCTCCAACACGGCTCTGTGCCACAGGGCCCATCCTTCAGGAGCACATTGTTCTAGCATGGGTCCGTACAAGCAGCCACTCCCCCAGGCCTCCTGCTCCACCATGCACTCGTCTCCATGGGCTGCAGCTCCGTCCCAGGGCCTGCTTCTGCGGGGGCTCTCCATGGGCTGCGGCCTCCTCCAGGCCACATGCACTGCTGTTCCATGTGCTCCACCATGGCTACACATGGAGATCTGCTCTGTGTGGTGCCCATGGGCTGCAGGGGGACAGCTGCTCCACCATGGGCCTTTTCTGGTCTGCAGGGAACTTCTCTGCCAGTCTAGAGTACCTCCTGCCCTCCTTCTGCACTGACCTTGGTGGCTGCAAGGCTGCTGCTCTCCCATTTCCTCTTGCTCGGCTGCTATTGTGTAGCAATTATCGCATTTCGTAAATCCTTCTCCCAGAGGCACACTCAGGGTCACTCCTGGCTCAGCTCTGGCAGGGATGGGTCACTTTTGTAGCCGGCTGGAGCAGGCTCTGATCTGACATGGGGCAGCTGCTGGGCTCTGCTCACGGAGGCCACCCCTGCAGCTCTACCATTAGTGAAACCTTGCCACATAAACCCAGAAAAGGAGGGACAGTGTGAGCTCTGACACCAGGAAAAATTGCAGTTCTGAGCTGTCTGAGAACATTCTTCTGTAGAGGAAGAATACAAGAAGACTTATCTTGAATTTTCTATTTTTTTGTGTATCTGCTTACCACGAACATTAAAAGAAAATGTTAGTGGAATTCACATCTGAAGAAGTAAATAATCACCAAGTAGGTAAGTGTAACCAACAACAACCTAAATATTATGGTCAAATATTTCTTTGTACAATAATTTGTTTTCGACACTCTTTATAGCATATTATTTTCTCAGGGGTGGGGAACACAATAATTTTTGTTATAATCATTATGATACCAACATGGCATGAAACATTACAAGATCAATTGCTAATCACATCGATTTTTCCTGGTTGTTTCTTCACCTTTCCGAAACCCTTGACTGAACTAAAATGGCTTGTCATTAACGTCTGATGGCTTTGGAAATTATCTTTGGATTTACAAAAAAAAAACCAAAGCAATTTGCTATATCCAATCATCTAGCATGAGTTCAACTCTAGGAGTGCAGTGAATATGTTTTAAATAGAATATATTTATATATTTAAACACAGACCTAGGAGATCTAGGCATTGTATTGGACAATCTTCAACTCTTCCTTGTGTGAGATGAGTTTATGTAAATCTAGCTCATTGCACAAGGGTATCCAGTTTTATCAGTTTCTTGAAATAGTTCCTAAGTCATCAAAGCAATAAAAACATTAAAATAATAACAAACCACAAAACACAAAACACCCTACATCTTGTTATGAAAGTCTTCTGGCTCAGACACTTTTAGTTAAACATCTCCTTTGAAGCACAGAAATGGGATTGCTGAAGTTAAGTACATGGAAAAGCGGAAACAAGGCTAATAATTTTTTCACTCAGTGGAAAATTCTCCAAGTTGTATTATTTCATCTCCTATAAATATCCGAATAGGATTTTCATGCTGTATTGGAAAATTCCACAGTAGGAACTTGCATTCTATTTCATACGTAGTTCGTTCTCTCTCTTTCTTTTATGCCTGATCATTTCTAGTGTACAAACATGATAGGCAGTTTACCAAAATGTTTGGTAATTGTCTGAGAGAACCAAGCAGTAGTAAGACCTGCAACATGACAAAGGTGAGGGCAGTACTAAAGCTGCAGTTTTGCTTGGCACATGATCAGTTTTAATACTGCTTGTATATGCATGTCTCAGACAGCCATCCGGATGTACCAGACAACTATAAAGACATTTGTTCTTTATGCTGTAATATTGAAACCAGTGAAGCATAAGGATAAGCAAAAAGAGAGAAAAAAAGATGAGTCTCACATTTCCATAGTGGCACCAGGCTACAGTTATTTGCAGTTTTAAAACATTAAATAAGTCTTGCTACTTTGTTTATAACTGCATTTGTATGCTCTGCTATGTTTAATATAATTTAAGAAAATCCAGAGTGATTACCCAGATGCCTTCCACTTGAAGTACTGAAAGAACAATCTCCTGTCTCTAATAAGGTAACTCAAAAATATAAAGCTTGGGAGATGGCTTCCCTGTGGTTGCCTTGGTGTAGTCCTCACTTTCATCCACCGAAAAATCATATATCCCATCAGCCAGCCACCTACTGGGAGCACCAGATACAGAGGGATACCTGAGGCCTGAGACCATGTGCAAAGGTGCATCAGTTGGGATACAGACCTTTTGGTTGTCTTCTGAGGCCAAACATTAAAACAGGCAGAAGAGATAATCTTGAAATACAGCTTCCTGGAGCACAGTGATGCCTCCAGTTTGGAGCTAGGCCGGGGGTAGGGTATTTACTAAGGAAGAGGAATTCCAAAGTCTGCAGGTCCTATTAGAGGATGAATCCATGCCATTCAGGGCTTGAGTACTGAGTATCTCACTGTTACCTTTCTATTACAACTTTGCAAGTTGCTGCTAGCTGATGCTGAACTGAAAACTATTGCTGCTTTTAAAGAGGTGCTAGGCACTCATCTGGATTGAGTGGCTGTCAAATAAAACATCCTTGTCTCCTAAAGGTGAAATCCTGCACGAAAGATTTATGAGATGTTGAGCATTAAAACTACTGAGGATTCAAACAGATCAGTGCTAAAATTGAAAGCATTTTAAAAGGAGTCCTTATCTGCCCTGCCTCCAGCATGGGGCAAATAACAAAATCAGGGTTTGTCCTTTAGCACTGCTGTGCCTCTTTTTACCCACAGAGAATGGCAGCCAAAATATTCAGCCAGTGTTGTACAGCACAGATTGTGCAAGCTCTCCTTGCCAGGCTTCAGGTGAACTTCTCAAGGTGACTGCCCTCATCTGTACAGCCGGGGTTTGCACAGTCAGGCTCCTGCAATGAAAGCCAACATATTACTGTCAGTTCAATATATTAAAATGCTGATACTGCAGAAAGAAATAAGTGTAGAAGGTTCTGGATTCTTGGACTCATTCAAAAGCAATATAAAATAAGTACGGAAAATGACTATGTGGTACCGAAACACAGTAGTGCCCATACTGAGAAAAAGAGAGAGACTGTTTCTTTGTACTGATTTAGAGGGAGGCTGCCAAGGCACATCCAGTAAATTACTATTGTTCAGAGTCATCTGAGCAAGGATCTCTAAAAGCTGAGTTTGATATACAGGAGAAACACTCAACTGATTGTTATATAATAATAATGGACTGCGGAGGAATGGACTTTCTATGGAAGCTGGTACTGTATTTTGAATTGGGAAAAGCTTTTTATGCTCTGCAGAAAAGCCTCAGGCTTTACTCCATTGGAGTTTACTTTTCCAGATGCTCAGAAGGCTGCCTCTGATTGCTGCCTGCTCTGGGGCAGGCAGAGAGCTGCAGTGCTACAGAGACAAACAGCAAGTCCGAAGTTTCGTAAGAAACATAACAGGGAGGGGGAGAAGCGGAGAATAGTCAAGAGCTGAGTCTGCAAGCAGCTAAAAATGAAGCTAAAGGGGGATGTTGTGCCAGTGAAAGTAAAGAGGGAGCATGTGCAGAGCAGCCAAAACAATTATGTTTTTGTGTTTTGTAGTTAACTTGAGTTAAATTCAAACACACAGCATTATTTTTAGCACTTAGAAAACCCAAGCAAAATGCCTCAGGCAGCTGCCATCTCTTCTATCTTGAGCAAACATTAGCTTTTGTTGGTTTGATGTTTAATCCTCAAAATGTAGAACTTCATTTTTCCTTTTGTTTTTGTTTTTCTGTTCCTTTTTCCTCTTCCTTTTCTCCTTCTCCTTCTCCTTCTCCTTCTCCTTCTCCTTCTCCTTCTCCTTCTCCTTCTTCTCTTTCTCTTTCTCTTTCTCTTTCTCTTTCTCTTTCTCTTTCTCTTTCTCTTTCTCTTTCTCTTTCTCTTTCTCTTTCTCTTTCTCCTTGTCCCTTTCCATGCCTTTGTCCTTGTCCACCTTTCTGGAGCCTGCAGTTTTTAAGAGGAGGAGCTGTCACTGAACAGTTTTCCAGTTCAAAGGTGCTTCTTTGAGATGGCCAAATGTTTGATGCACCTGATCCTCTATCAGAAAACTGAGTTGCATTTTCTTCTGCAGACAAATTTTCTTCACAGGAGCAAAAAGACAGGAAGAGAAAGGAGAAAGTAATGAATGAAGGTTTAATTTTGTTTACCTCCTTTCCCCCACACTGAGAGCTCGTTGGGACTAATATTTACAGCCTATTGAAGCTGCAGTAATTTATTTGCCCATTACAGCAAAGGTGAAAGGAAAGGAAACATGACTCCAATTTTTATGTTGTTTCCATTCATCTCCTCTTCCTTACTGGCTTATTCTTAATGATATGAGTCAGTCGATTTGGGGGCAGAACATAGATCACAAGGAGGATGTTGGAGATGATGTCACATATCCAGCTTTCTGGGACACGATATCATCCAAGCCTTATTCTGGATTTTTGCCACAATCAAATACTGCCGTGGGTTGACAATGAGGAAATTTCTTTGGAAGTGATGAGAACTGGTTAGAAAAACTTCTGCAAGAAACAGTGAGGAGCAAGCAGGTGATACATTCTATGTCCTCCTGGAGGTCAGATAGATGTCCTGTGTAACCTGGTGGACCTCACAATAGATGATGTGCTAGCATACAGCTAGCTAGATAACTCACATACAGCAAGCTTTTTCATCTATTTGTTTGCATGAGATGTTGGAGTTCAGGGCACTGGGCATTATAGATGTTCCTTACACCAGTGAGTTAGAACCCCTGTTACAACTTGGGGTGGCATATCCTGAGGCACAGAGAATATTGCTCCAAAGTAAAAAGATTTTTGAAAATACTGCTTTTCCTCCCGAGTAAAAAAATGGAGAGCATTCAAATGGCTGTAGTCCAGGTAAAATTTATGATCTGTCCTCCGTTTTCCAATATACTAGAACCAACCAGCAGTACGTTGGAACTACACATCCACAAAGTACTGCTGACCTCAAAGATAAAGTTCATTAAGGAGTACATCCCTTAATTTCCTGGGATGGTACAAAATGCTACTGATTCATATGAGCTGCATCCCTGTGGCACATCTAGCCCTCTGTTATTAAGGGTGGACCAGATTCTACCACTCTGGCTTCTCTTCAATTACATCTTGCTCCAAAAGTAGTTTTGTTTAGTTTCAGTGGGACTACATCTGCAAACTGTTATTTGATATGAGGATGAAAGAATCATGACTTGTAAATACAACTGCAGTTCCAAGAGATCCAGGTAAGAATTACAGCAAACAGCAGAAGGAATGGAAATAAACTTGATCTGGGTTTGGACTGGGCTAAGAAGAAAAGGAAAAAAAGAGAATGAAATCACATTTCTTGCATGTATAAATAGTACCTGTTTTGACAAAAATTTTATGTCTATATTTTCTGAATTAACATGCTTGCAAAGTACCACTTTTCTCAGAACATAAATGACAGCATTGACAAAAAAATAATATAGGCTGTTGCTATATGTGTTTATAATCCTTAAGCTTTGCAGGCAAAGAATTGTTGAATCCATCCAGTAATACTTAACCTAAACAAACTTCCTTGGTTTCAACTCCAGCAGTTCAATCCTTACAATAGTACAAGACACAAATATTTGTTTACTGAGGCTCAAATGGTTGTGATCAGTGGCAGTAATGGTGTACCACAGAAGTCAGTACTGGGTCTGTTAATATAATGCTTTCACTAATTATCTGGTTAGTGGGACCAGAGTGCGCCCTCAGCGAGTCTGCAGACAACACAAAACTGGGAGCAGTACCTGAGGGCTGTGCTGCTATCCAGAGGGACCTGGACAGGCTGGAGGAATGGGCTGGTGGGAGCCTAATGAAATTTGACAAGAAGTCCAGTCTTGCCTCGTGGGAGGAACAACCCCATGAACCAATACATGCTGGGAACTGACCAGCAGGAAAGCAACTTTGCAGAGAAGGCCCCAGGTATCTCAACAGTCTCCTGGGCTGTTTTAGAAGGAGTGTTACCAGCAAGTCAGGGGAGGTGGTCGTTCCCCTCTATTCAGCACTGCAAACACATCTGAAGTGCTGTGTCCAGCTCTGGGGTCACCTGGAACATTAGAGACATTCTGGAAAGTCCAACAAAGGGCCACAAAGACTGTGAAAGGACTGGAGCATCTGTCGTACAAGGAGAGGCTGAGAGGGCTGGTACTGTTCAGCCTGGAGAAAAGAAGGCTCAGGGGAGATCTCATTAATGTTTATAATTCCTGCTGGAATGAAGTGAAAAAGAGGGAGACAGACCCTGTTCAGTAGGGATCAGTGACAGGGCAAGATGTGATGAACACAAATTGAAATACAGGAAATTTCACTTTAAAATATGAAAAGCCTGTGGACATGGTCAAACACTGGTGCAGTTTAACCAGATAGGCTCTATAGTCTTCAACCTTGGAGATGTTCGAACCCTGACTGGACATGATCCTGAGTGATCTGCAAGTAGGTGAACCTACTGGTACAGGGGATTGCACTAGACAATTCCCAGCATTACCTTCCCAACTCAACCTTCTGTAATTCTGTGCTGTGTTGGTAGCTCAGCAATATTAGAGCAGTATTCTTTCAGCTCTGTACTTCTACATGGCTAAGTACTACTATATCACAGATTGTTGAATTCCAATAGATATACAGCATCAGCACCGGCATATATTTCACAAAAGGAAACTTACATTGATTTGCACTTGCATTTTGGCATGTCTGCAGACAATAGATATATTAATAGCACATAGTATTCAAGTTGAAAATTCTTTAGCACCCTTTAGTACTTAGACATTTTTAACCACTTTTAGGTATTAAGACTCATTAGCTTTAATGACTCAATTTCAGGGTGCCAGCCTTAGAGCTGGACAGCACTCAAAAACTCACATTTGGACTGTCTGAGCAGTGTGGGTTTAAACAAGCTCTTTCCTCAGTAACACCATCACAGTTACTCACAAGCCAGTGATTTGACAGATGGGTGTCTGTCCAAGATTTTCAAAGATATTTAAGAAGATAAAGGTGCAAGACGGACCACTATTAATCTGTTTTTTTTTTTTTTTACAAGGCCCTAAAATAAACAAGCCTATAAAGCCCATAGCAGTCCTCATACTTATCTTGATCACAATCTATTGAAATTAGCAGAACTGAGAATCATGCCTGGCTAATGCTGTAGCATGAGCGATAGGAGATGGGAGATACAAACCCATTTATGCCACCTAGCTAAGTATCTAAAATCGTTTGAAAACATGGCTATGACCTACTAAGAACAGCAAATAAACTGAGAACAAATGTAAGCAAACTATGTGTAAAATTAATACAAGAATTTAATGTACATAAGCAAGAATTGCGGAACTTTTTTGTAAGGCTCATTACATCTCATTTGAAGTTTCACTCATCCATTTACACCAAGACAAGAGCATTATGGTTTACTGTCCTATTGAACCAAACCAGATGGAATTCACCCGTTACTACAATTCTAACTACTGAAATGACACTTGGCTCTTCATACTCACCCCTCCTTTGACATTAATGCAAGAGCCATTGTAATAGGTAGGCTTTGTATGGAAAACTCAGTAATAATAAAAAAAAATACAAAAATTGCTGTTCTTGTATTCTTGTTGTTGTTGAAGAAGGAACTTATACTGTAAATTAAATCTGATTTCATGACATTTTGCATGCATATAGATCTTCACATGAACTCAAGGGAGCATACTTTATTTGAGCTCTGTAGTTCTTATACTTTTTAATTAATTTTTCTTTGTAATTCAGAATAAGTTTCTAATGGATTCATGGAACAATATGGGGTCACTTGGGGGTGATTTTAATACCTGCAATTCCCATGGTTATTAATCAAAGACTTTTTAGCCTTTTAGATAAATTATCTGCCTTCTGTTTAGAAGATTGAGATTAAGCATGTGAGAGAAATTGTCCCTACTGACACAAGGAGAAAAAAGTCAAGAAAAAAAACAAAATACAGCATTTTGGATGTCTCATAAAACCACAAAATATGCTGTAGATTTTCAATTTTCGTTCATCTAGCTTCACAAGAACATTTTTCTATGAAAACCAATGATTGTCAACAGGGATATTTTTGTTTACTGACTATAAATCTCAGAAGCTATCAGAATCAGTAAAACTTTATCTAATTTGTGATTTTAAATTTACCAGATACACTGAAAAAAAAAATCAAGATTTCTCAGCATCTATGAAACAAAAGAATTGTTAATCATAACTATTAATCAAACATCAGTAAATCTTAACAAAACAAAACATTTAAAATGGCTGTGGACTTGGCTCCAATGTTTCAGATGCAAACACCCTCAATGGGTGTGGAAATGTAATGCCTATTTGTACCTCACTCTATGTCAAACAGAAATTAATGAAATTTTACAAAACCATTTTAAGTATTTATATTAGCTCTATCATTATAACACCCAAGTATTTCTCAACTTTTCTTCACTTTCTCAAGAAGGGCTCAATTTATCAGTTTGTTAACTTGAGACACAGCTGTCTGCACAGTACAGTATTGTGAACTGTTTAGTTTACTCAGGGTGTCTGAAGCAATGCAGCTGCATTATTGCATTGTTCAGAAGGGATTACCCTTGTCCTAGAAAGCGTCCAGGTGAGTCACCAAACTGAATCATCTGCACTTCTTCCAATACTCCATCTGGCTCCTTCAGACAATGCTGTGCAGCATGGCATTGTACTCTTCTGATTGCATGAGAAAAGGCTAAATTGGTCATCTGAAGTCACACAGAAATCTGTCACAGGACTTGAGCATTACTTTCCTAAAATAGAGGCTGTTATCCATTCTGCATCTTCTTTCCTAGCCAACGACTGCATATAAATTGGAAAGCAGTAAGGCAAGAAGACAAAGCAATGAGTCAGCAAAAATTATTAACAAGAAACATTCCTATAAAGAATAGAAACCTAAATGCATAAACAAACCATACATCCTCCTCCTATGGTGCCAAAACAGGCCTCAAAAAACATTTTTTGCTTTAATCCCTCAGGGGCTCTTTTCTGGAAAGATAATTAAAAAGAAAAGGCCTTGACAAAAGCCTCAGAGAAAGTCAAAGAATGAGGCGATGGAGATGAATAAAACAATTTGTTTTTGAAGACAGCCATATCCAGTGACGTACAATGTTCTCCATAGCAAGTATTCATTTCCTATGGAGAGCATTACACACCACCATGTAGGGCTGCATTTAATAAATTGCAAGCACCGTCAAGAAAACACATTCATATACCTCGTATGATATACAGCGTATATTTAACTTCATCATTGTGATATTATGAAAGCTGCATGCCTTCTCTTGCTAGAAAATGTCTTCAGAGGTCTCAATATTTGTTCTGCCAACAGATCAAAAAGATTGATATAAATGCAGCTGTTCTCCATGTAATTTAGGAAATTTAGCACATGGATGTTTTGCATCTTCTTAGAGGGAAGCAATGTCAAAATATATATTAGGTACATATGTATTTCTTTATAGAGTAAAGAGAAAGAAGAGAAGATACCCAGGCTTCGATGATATATTGGAGCATGTATTGGCAGGTTTTATTAAGAGCATTTACAAGAGCATTTCTTGTATTTCATAGTCAGACTTGGTATACTGAGGAACTCTCTCATTCCTAAAGTGAAGCTAGTGCAATCCATATTCCTCCCTTAATTCCCCATGATTTTTTATGAACTTGTGGCTAACTTTTTGACATTAAA
This sequence comes from Penelope pileata, assembly GCA_013396635.1. Classification (NCBI taxonomy): domain Eukaryota; kingdom Metazoa; phylum Chordata; class Aves; order Galliformes; family Cracidae; genus Penelope; species Penelope pileata. The sequence continues at coordinate 8,632 of WBMW01004155.1, read as the reverse complement.
TGTGGCAGGAATACATCTGTATAATACCTGGAGTAGTAAAATGTCTTTTAGGAACATCATCTGAATTTTCCATAATTTAGCCACCGGCTTTTTTCAGGAGCACAACTGGACAATTTGCCCACTCTCAAATGAGAAAGAAAGGAAAAGGGTGGGGCAGATCAGATGGCTGTTGACTTTAGTACAAGATAGAAGAGGATGGGCAAAGATATTCTGAACTGTTTGCTACAGACACTGCTCTAGAAACTCACTTAGTCCCGATAATGGAAGTTAGTATCAGACACTTTGTTGCTGATAATGCACATCCTTCTTTTTTAAGATACATATTGAATGACGATAGGAAAAACTATGCAATGTACCTTTTTGAGTTGTAGGAATGCACAGTTTGAGTGTAAGTTCTATAAAGCCATGGGAGCATAATTTTTCTAAAATTGCGCATTGTTAACACTTACTCTTCAGTATCTTTAAGACCTGATCACTGGAATCTTTTTCTAAAGAAAGAAAACTATGTATAAATTGAAATGTATTATTTCATTTTGAAGCATCTTTGCAATTTAAAAGTTTTCATTCTGTGCTATATTAAATGCATCGTAATACGAATTTTTCAAAACTTGGAACAAAACTATGAGACAACCTGAAATTATTATTATTTTCACTTTTCTTTCAGAGAATAAGATATCAATGTGAATTTATTCTAGGTGAAAGAAACTAGATTTCTAAATCTCAAAATCCTGTGTAAAATGGACTTGTCATCCCCTGTCAGTATAAATTTGGTGTCTAATATGAGGTTTGAGTTTGTTGAAGTATGACTTTTGAAAACAGTGGAAGCCATTTAGCTCACCATACTCTGGATTAGACTCTCTAAGGCTGAGTTTGTAGGTGATGAGATAAAGCTACATGGATAATATACCTATTTGTAGCTGTATATTATGACCAGCTCAAATGTTTTGCTCTATTCAAGACCTAACAAATAAACCTGAATGAAACATAATCAGTAAATCACATCTGAATCATGAAAATGATAAAGTGACCACTTTCCCAGTAATTTTCTCAAAAAGTTGGAAAAGTAAAATATTTCTATTTTCTTCCTTCCTCTGGAATGGTTAAACAAATATGCTAACTTTGAATGTAGAAAGGTCTGCAAAGTCCTCTTTACAGTTTTTTAGTTTTCTGTGCTTTGTCTTACTTTTCAGGGGTACTTCTATTGAAAGAGTGTAATTATAGCATGTTGTATCCTTTTGAGTGGGTCAAATAACCTTAATATCACATTTTTGGAGTATCAGTGATGCCTAAGTATCCTGTTATATATGCTGCTGACTGAGAAATTAAGTTTGCATTTAGTTATGCAATGCTGTGTAGAGTTCGAAACCAAGTCGTCTGAGTGACTGACATAATTTCTACTGACATTATTGTACAGCATACTAACATAGTTATCTTTGTGTTATATGGAAATGAAGGAGTCCGACACTGGGGGTGTTGTATATTTAGAGGTTCATAACTACGTAGTTTGCTTTCCTGGTTGTGCAAACCCTGTCACTCAGATAGACAGTATCACTTTGTGAGAAATGCTATACACCCAGTAGAATTTGATATTTGATAATAAAAGCCAATGCCATCACCAGAGCTAAAAACGCTAGTATTTTGTATTCCCCAAAATGTGCTTGCCTGTCTTTGTGGAAGCTCTATTAAGCAGCACCAGATTAGAATCTGGCTTTGTGTTCACTGTCCCCTGGGAGCATCATGTGTTTGTTACATGAAACTCATAAATCGCTTTGATGATATCTGGACCTGTATTATCATATGAACTCTATAGGCTAGTAAAATCTGCTTCTAAATAATGTAGAATCCACTTATTGCTTCTGGGTATTGAGTCTGATATTAAGACTGCACCCCATTCTACCCTGAAACACACATTGTGTACAGCATAGGTGTGTGAGAGGGCATAAGAAGGCCATTATCAATATTTTGATTACTCTTTATACCTTTACATGGCTATACTGACAATGCATCCTCTTTCTGCTTAAAAACATAAACAAAGCCAGATAGCACTTACCATATTTTCACCTTTCAGTATTTGCAGATCATGTTGAATTGAGGAGTAAATAATGAGAAATACTGATGTCTTCTATAGGAAGATAGAGTACATTTAAGTACCTGGACTAATAGCTGGCATGCACAGTTCATTGATAATGTGTGTAAGATGATGAATTTTAAAATAAAGGAAAAAAGTAGGAAATATCTTCTAAATAAAAGCAAACAAACAAGCAAACAAAAAACTGAGCCGTCCTGGTCACAGAAAAGATCTGGAAATAATTGAAAAATAATATCCTTATAGCCCTGAACCCGGCGTTCAGACACAATAACGAATTCAGCCAAGACATGGAGATGTATTCCTAGATAAATACATTACAAATCAAAGCTAGAATCAAGAATGTAAAAAGCATTGATTCAGATGCAGTGGTATGGCATCATACTGGTCACAGTCTTTTAGGAAAGAAGGCAGTGAATCTGAGATCTGGGCATCCTATAATACGCGCACACACTGGAGTGCAAAATTGAACTGCAGCGAGATGGAAAATAAATGATCAGAGGAAGGGAAATAAACTAATTGTACTGAGAAGGATGCAAAAATAAGAATTCTTAATCACACCGTTAGATACCAAGAAGGTCAAAAACAAAAGCCTTGGTAAGAAAATTCACTTCAGGAATTATTTTTCTTTTAAAAACTCACTGAAGCATGAAGTACTGCTGAACTTAAGTGGTTACATGATTTTCTAAACAAAGGAGGCATAGGGAGCTACGTGGAAGGACAAAAAAGTCAGGAATGGAAAGCAAAGGGATGAAAAGAAAAGAATAACAGCAATAATATTTTAACACAAAAGCAACAGCAGAAACTGGGCAGAGGTGAAGCAGACAGTGAGCATATACAGAGCAAAAGACAGACTTTTCAGTCAGAGGCATACAACTTAAATTCAGCTGCATATTTCTAAATGGTGGCTTTACCCATAAAGTGCATTGTGCCCCTGCCAGGTCCAGAAGGTTATGCTGGATGCTTGCTGCTTTGGAAACTTAACCATCAGAGCCAGATTAAAACATTACATAGAGCCCTAGATCTGCAGACGTATTTGTGCATCTTACTTTGAGCATCTGGGTATATGGAATCAATGAGGAATACCTCATTGATTTCTGTGGGTCTGTCTGCTTACTTAAAATATCTGGAGTCGTTAGCACTGGTGGTGCCTTATTGTGGATTTCAGATTCCAAGTTCAACTTGCTGCTTATGAAAATCTTAATTCCTTGGCTTGTTTATGAGATAACAGCATTTTCTTTTTACTGAGATCTGCCCCCTCACGCACTCTTAATAAAAAAAGTCATGAAAAATACAATTTCACTTACCCCAAATGATTAACATTTTGTTTAAATCCAGTTTCAAACTACAAGACAAGGATCTTAAATTTTAGCCCAGATGGAAGCTTTTAGCTTAACCCTTTTCATTCAGTAAAGAGCAAATGTCCAAACCAAATAATTCAGTTTCAATTCCAAATAATTAAATAAAAAATTAAATAAATAAATAACTTATATCTCATCTTCACAAAGGTATTATCCAGAACCCATAGAAGATGATAGAAGTCCTCTGAAGTGTTTTGTAAGCAGGGCTGTTACCCTTTGGGTCCAGCAGTTAAGCCTTTTTGAATAATTATTGAATCTCCAGCCAATAACCAATTGCATTGAAATGCAGTTAATCCTCTTACAAGTTTCTGATATTTTCTTTTCAAACTCTACAGTTCCCAACACATTCTGAATTAATGAATGAAAGAACCAACCTATATTTATTACACAGATTCTGTTTCACAATCTTTTAAAATATATCTCCCCTTTTGGATATGTGTCACTTTTTTTGTTTTGTTTTGTTTTTAGTACCACAGAAGAGACTGATCAGATAAAAGAACTGGTTTCCAACTCACACTAAACCATTTCTGACTGATCTACAATAATCACAGTTATTCTTGTGCTTAGTTTTTGCTGTACTCACTACCACTTATTTCCTCCTTCACTCAAACGTTTTTAACTTTGTTAAACATTTTTCCTTTAGGCAAAATCTTTGGATATCAAAACTCAGGAAGAATTACTAGTGTTACGCAGTGAATGTAACTTAATGCAATGCAGCTGCTAGGATAAAAATGAATTTATTCTTAGCATGAAGCTTTTTGTTGTTGTTCTTTTGTACTTTTAACATAAGGAAAACAAGCTTGCAATGGCTCTTCTTACTGTGCATATCCCAAACTAGTAATTCAAATACTGCTAAGCAGACTAAAATATGTTTATTTATCATGGTTTGTTACAGACATTCAACATCTTCTTTAGTAGATTCCATTTCTCTGATTATTCAGTTTCATTAAGAGAAAAAGCGGTGCTTTAGTTTTTATAGAACGGAGAGATTTGAATTAGAAGTTAATTCCTGAAAATAAATGGCACATATTTAATTTATGGTAGTTAACTTCATTATTGCTACTGAAAGTGTCAACAAAAAATGCACTTTTTTCACATTGTTCCACCATCTTTTCAGTATGTTCTACTTATATTTTTGTTCTGTATTCATTTGACTTACATGAATACCATTTCACTTATGTTTATCCAGTACTTACTATTGGTTAAATTATAGAAATGTTCATTCAGCTGCATCTGGTGAAGAGAGTAGCAGGTAAGGCACTCCCACTCTCAGCAGCTGACTAGTTGGAGGAAGTCTATTGGAGTTGGGCGAGAGGTTGTGCAATTGGAAGTGACAGGAGAGCAGCTCTGCTTCTGCTTTCATTCAGGCTTGGACCTCTCCTCTGGCACTGTGCCCTCAATGGTGTCAATTATAAAAAGCAAAAATTTGTGTATGTTAGAACATGGAGTGAAAGTATCAGCATGCTTTATGTGAATTGCCATGTAGCCATTGCCAGAGATAAACTTCAGTTATTGGTTACCTGGGCCAAACACACATAGACTAACATTCAATATTTCATTGCTAAGTTCTTGAGGCATCAATACACCTCCTTTGCCTCAAAAGATATGCTTCCTAAAGCAATTTTTAGGTTGGCTCATAATGGTCTGAAAAGATTATGTAATTGAAAAAGAAGTATTTCTCTGGGTGAAAAAAAGTCAAAAAGGAAGGATGAAATGCACAGCAACTACAATGAGTTTTATAATTTGCCTAGTATATCCCTATCTTGAAGAGAATTCATGAGTGAAAGCAACTTCTACTGCAATGCCAGTATCAATGTCAGTTCATAGGATACAACATCAGCAGAATTTCCTGGTGGTGTTGCTGTAAATAGCTTGTGTTGATTGGGCTTGTTGTGTTTTGAATTTGCTATTGTTTAAGCTAATTACAGGTTGGAAGCATAGCACAACATAGTGCATATGAACTACTGATTTAACTAGAGTTATATTCTTCTTGAGCCACAAAACCAGAATATGGTAGTTACCTTTTGCTGTCAGACATTCTTTCATCAAGCCATGTTTGTTGCTTTCTAAATCTCTTTCAGGAGTCTCTCTTTTCCTTTTTTTTTTTTTTTTTCCAAGTACCAAGAAAAATCTTATTTCAGTGTACTTCTGAGAAAAGTTCTTTGTTTCTGTAAACTCCTTTGATAGCACCTACACCTCTGTTCCGATAAAGTAATTGTCTTTGCATCATCTCTCTTACCCTCACATTCTGTAAGTATAATCCCACAGCTTCTGGGAGGCAGTATTTCTAAAATCAAGTATCCACATTGTCTTTTTATCTGGAGCTTATAGATCAGGTCTTGACTCTCATCTGTGTCCTGTACAATGCTTTATTTACTCAAGTCAATATGGTTTATGATCCCCACATTCATAAGCTTTATAATCTACCTTCTTTCTTCTGTGTTAGTATTAAATATAAAACATTTTAAACTTTGTGTGGGATTTAGCTTCCTTTTTTACCAATTATAGAATTAATCAAAGCCTCTTTTTACAACCATTTTCCCTTATAATTTTTCTCTACCTCTGTAAATTGTTGAGACAAAGTTATTTTACACAGCTCAGATTTTATGTTCCAGCCTGATCTTGTGCAAGTGAATGATTTTCCGCTGTTTAAACTGGGATGCATGGAGTTCTTTTAGTTGATTCTGTAGGGGTTAGGAGAGAAGTATAAAACTGATGACGGTCTTCTGCTTATGCTTACTCACGTCACATTTTCTTTGATTTTTCATTTTCTCAAATCTCTGCTGCCTTTACTTTGCTTTGCTTGCCAAGATCTCACAGGACCATCACTTTGTGGGCCTTTCATATCCTATTGCCAGTGTGGGGTCCCGTGGCAGCAATGTTTCTGCGCACTGCTCAGCTGCTTGTTGCTCCATTCTGGTACTGCAGTAGGTCAACATTTCCCTCATGTTGCCAGTATGTTCCCAGTCTGACTGATAACATTTCAGTCTTTGTTTCTACCTGTGGACTCTATCTGGAAGAGCTTTTGTTCAGATTTAAGCAGCTTTTTCAGGCCTTCTACGAATACCTCTAGTGAATACATTTCCCCACTTTTTAGATCCTGTGTTAGTTTCTTCTGATCATTTTTATTCCTAAGGGCATCATAATTATTTTTTCCATCCTTACATACCACAGTTATCATCTCTCAGCTTGCATCCTTGGCTTTATCCTTTCTAATATAATCAGTTATCTCACTTTCAGCTTCTTGTAGCTTATAGTCAAAGGAGAAACTACTAATGAAGGTAGAAATTTCATTTTTTAAGTCCTTTTCTAGACATAGAGTATACACAAAATCACATTTCCATGGACACAGTAAGAATCAGAGTAGAAGATGTTCTTTCTCTACTAAATCTTTCCAAATTATTTTCCAGGCACTCTTTAATTTTATGTCTTCTGGCTTTATCTTATACTACTTTTATGATACCAGTGTGGCAATACTAGCACAAAGTTAAGATGCAAATCCATTTAGGAGGAGGTATATTGATAGGTGAATAAAATTTATTCAGTGGTGAAGAAAAAAGTTTTTGTATGATTTCATCAGTTTAAAGATAGCATTGAAAATTTGTATTTGAAATGATATATTATCTATTGTATCCAAATCTGATTTATTCAAACTATATGTAAGGTGAAAGAATTTTGCTAGTGCTACAAACTCTTTTTTTTTGTTTGTTATTGTTTTTATTTTTAACTTCCCTGAATGTGGTGATGAATTAAAACGAGCCTACAAACCCAATTCTTTTGACTTTGCAATTGCATTATCTTTATGTAGCATGGTCACATTTTTACTAATTTAACAATTTTAACTGAGTGTATTTGTAAGCAGAATTTTGGCTTGATCTTAGACATGTATTGTTGTATAAATAGCTAATCAAAATGAAATCCAGCTCAGAATATATGTTGGCTCATCAGAATAAGCAAATAAATAAAATAAAATGATTAAATCCATATTGTGCTCGTTGAGAAGGTTGAGAAAAATTTCAATGACCTTTGCTTTCTATTGAGTAAGTACACAATATTTCCATCAAGTTAGTGCAAAAAATAGACCTCTGCATTAAATCTGGAATAAATATACTATCTGAATTTAAAATGTTCTTCAGCATGAGTTATTTCAATGTAGCAGTTTTATGCTGGTCTCTCATTATTTCGGATTTAGTACTTTCTAACAGAATTGGCATAACAATCAATGTAGTGAATGATGTCAATTCCCGAAAGGCCAATTCAAGGTTCTACTTTCTGGACAGATATCATATGACCCAACTCTGTTCTTTATTAAGCAGAGATATGTAAACCTCAAGAAGAGATTAATTTCAAACTTTCAAATAGAGTTAATACTTGCATTTCATAATTCTAGGTTAAATCTTCAATTTGGTCTGATTGAGCAGAGAAAGTAAAAAGGACAATTGAAAAACTTCAGAAAAATTGCCTAGTCCATCATTTTTCTTTGGCTTGTTTTCAGCTCTCTCCCTTCTCTTTCATTTAAATTCTTCTTACTTTTCACTTATGTCTATTCTGTTTTCCAAACATAGATGCCTGGGTCTTGCAGCTGTTCTTTGGTTGAAGTGATATGGGAAGGCAGAATAGAAGAATTTTCTTGGTAAGTTTCATAATTTTATCCATCTCTGAATCTATGTGTACCTTGCTGGCAAAAATGAGATTTAAGAAATTAAAACTAGATGATGAGTCATCTTAGCTGAGGTCCGAGATGTTTCAAACTGTGCTGCCTGATATGGTGAATTAAATAGTAAATGTAAAAATATTTTTATCCAGGTTAGGAATTCAAAGAAATATCTAACTATATTATTTCTCTTTTGAAGGGTCTTGGAATATGCCAGGAAAGCTCTATGGATGGATATTAGGTTTCACAACATCTTTGCATGATCTGTAGATGCAGGTGTCAAACTTGCGGTGAAATGAGCCAGATAACTAAAAAGCTTTGTTGTAAACATAGTACTTGTAATTGGCTTAATTTTGTCAATTTCATTGGTGCTAATTTAATTTGCATTAGCTTAGCCTCCTTGGCCTGGATCAATTCCACTTAACATTAGTCTTTGCATTGTAGGATGTACTTCCAAGAGCAGTAAGATAAATCATCTTATGGAGGTAACTATTTTTATACATTGACATTTGGGATGCAGCGATCATGAGC
>WBMW01004154.1:1144-26185 GCA_013396635.1 Penelope pileata | reverse complement strand
GATACATTGGCTAAGCACAGTCCAGTGAATAGTGAAATTATACAGTCTTGCTTTCTGTTTTGATAAAGGAATTTAAGAATAGGTTTCAAGATTTCCAAAAAAATCCGTAATTTTTTGGTATATTTGCGACTCCATTTTCAGTCAACATAAATACATTTCCTGCAAATTTTAAATTGGAATGTGTAGAGTTGCAATCAGATATTCAACTCAAAGAAAAATTTGATCATGTCTCTTTACTAGACTTCCATAAGGCCTATCTTAACAGAAAAATATTCCTTGCTTCACAATTATGCCTTAATCACATCTTTTTGGCAGTATGTATGTTTGTGATCAACTATTTGCAAGAATGAAATACAGTAAGAGTCATATTTCCTCAAAAAATATCTGATGAAATTGCAACCACTTCCATCAAGCCAGACATCGATGCATTAGTTTTACAAAAACAAGGTCAAATATCCCACTAGTTTTATGTTCTCGTTGCTCTCTTTTTTTTTAGTGTTTTAATAAAAATATAGGAAAAAAGGTTTAGTTATTTACATTAACTATATTATATATTTTATATGGGGCCTGAGCCAATTCCTCTTTACTCAATGCAGTCCAGGCAATCCAAAAGATTGGACATCTATGATCTAGTCCAACCATCCACCTGCCACATATATTGCCCACTAAATCATGTCCCCAGGTACTGTATCTATGTCTTTACTGTATATACTTTACTGTATCTACTGTAACTACATCTACATATTTCTTCAACAGCTCCAGAGACTCCACCACCTCCCTGGGCAGCCTGTTTCAGTGCTTGATCACTTTTTCAGACAAGTTTTTTGTAATACCCAGCCTGAACCTCCCCTGGTGCAACTTGAGGCTATTCCCTCTTGTCCTATCACTGGCTACTGGGGAGAAGAGGCCAACCTCCCCCACCTCACCACAACTTCCTTTCAGATAATTGTAGAGAGCGATAAGGTCTCCCCTGAGCCTCCTCTTCTCCAGACTAAACAATCCCTCTTCGTTCAGCTGCTCCTCATAAGACTTGTACTCCAGACCCTTCACCAGTTTCTCTAGACATGCTCCAGGGTCTCGATGCTTTTCTTGTGAGGGGCCCAAAACTGAACACAGTTCACAGGGGGGATGATCACCTCCCTGGTCCTACTGGCTACACTATTTCTGATACGAGTCAGGATGCCACTGGTCTTCTTGGCCATCTGGGCATTGGCAAACATGATATCCTTTTCTTCTGTGCAGCTTTCCAACCACTCTGCCTAAGCATGCAGCATTGCATGGGGTGGTTGTGACCAAGGTGCAGGACCTGGCACTTAGTCTTGTTGAACATCATCCCATTGGCCTCAGCCCAGCAATCCAGCCTGTCCAGATCCCTCTATGGGGCCTTCCTAGCCTCAGGCAGATGAACACTTCCCCCCAACTTGCTGTCATGTGCAGACTTACTGAGGGTGCATTCATCCAGGTCATCAATAAAGATAGTACACAGGACAGCCCCCCATACTGACCCCTGGGCTATACCACTTGTGACTGGATGCCAAGTGGATTTGACTCCATTCACCACCACTTTCCAAGCCTGGCCTTCCAGCCAGTTTTTTACCCAGTAAAGAGTATATCTGTCTACATCACGGGCTGCCAGCTTCCCCAAGAGAATACCGTGGGAAACGGTGTCAAAGCCTTTGCTCAAGTCCAGGTAGACTATGGCAACAGCGTTTCCCTCATCTGCCAGGTTGGTCACTCGATCATAGAAGATCAAGCTGGTCAAGCAGGACCTGCCTTTCATGAACCCATGCTGACTAAGCCTGATCCCCTGACTGTCCTGCACATACCTTGTGATTGTACTCAAGATGATCTGTTCCATAACCTTCCCTGGGACCACCGTCAGTCTGGCAGGCCTGTAGTTCCCCAGATCCTCTTTACAATCCACCTTGTAGATGGGAGTCACATTGGCAAGCCTCCAGTCATCTGAGTCCTCTCCAGTTGACCAGCACCACTGATGGGGGAAAGTGGCTTGGCAATCATGTCTGTCAGCACCCTTGGGTGGATCCTGTCTGGCTCCATGGACTTGTGACAGTCCAGGTGGAGTAGCAGATTTCTAACTGTTTCCGCCTGAATCTTAGGGTTTTATTCTGTTCCCCATCCCAGACTTCCAAGTCAGGAGGATAACTGGTCTGACTATTAAAGATAGATGTAAAAAAGACATTGAGAACCTCAGCCTTTTGCTTATCATCAGTGGTCACATTCATGGCTGCATCTGCTTGAGGATGGAGATTCTTCTTTGCCCTCCTCTTACTGTTAATATAATTGTAAAAACATTTTTTGTTGTCTTTTACTACAGCGGCCAGGTTGAGCTGATGCTGGGCTCTTGCCTTCTGATTTTCTCCTTGTATATCCTATCAACTTTCTTGTATTCTCCCTGAGTTGCCCATCCCTTCTTTCTCAGGAGGTAAACTCTTTTTCTCCTGGAGTCACAGCCAAAGCTCCTGAAGTCTCAGCCAAAGACCAGGCTAGTCTTCTTTCCCACCAGCTCATCGTATGGCATGCTGGAACAGCCTGCTCCTGCACCTTTAAGACTTTCTTTTTGAGGAGCATCCAGCCTTCCTGGACCCCTTTACCCTTCAGGACTGACTCCCAAGGGACCCTCCCTACCAGTGTCCTGAAGAGTTCAAAGTCTGCCCTCCAGAAGTCCAAGGTCAGTTTTGCTGACTTCCTTCCTGACTTCACCACAAAAAGAGAACTCTACCGTTTTGTGATCCCTCTGCCCAAGACAGCTCCTGACTGCCACATCTCCCACCAGTCCTTCTCTGTTCATGAAGAGCAGGTCTAGTGGGGCACCTCCCCTGGTAGGCTCTCTTACCAGCTGCATCAGGAACTTATCTTCCACACCTCCAGGAACTGCTTCCTCTGTGCCATATTTCCAGCGTATATCAGGGAAGTTGAAGTCCCCCATGAGAACAAGGGCTGGCAATTGAGCAACTTCTGCCAGTTTCTCATAGAATGACTCATCCATCTCTTCATCCTGGTTAGGCAGTCTGTAACAGACCCCACACCAGGATGTCAGCCCTGTTGGCCCTCCCCCTGATCCTTAGCCCTAGGGACCTGACCTTGCCATTCCCAACCTCAAGCTATACAACATTGAAACAGTCTCTAACACAGAGAGCCACACCACTGTGCCTTCTTCCTTGCCTATCCTTTCTGAAGAGCTTATGCACCGCGGCACTCCAGTCATGTAAGCAATCCCACCATGTTTCAGTAATAGCAACTAGGTCATGGTTTGCCTGCCACACAATGGCTTCCAGCTCCTCCTACTTGTTGCCCATGCTGTGTGCATTGGTGTAGATGCACTTCAGTTGAGCCATTGCCCTCACCCCCAACCAGAGCATTGGTCCCTCAGGGGAACAAAGCGAGCCTCTTTTTATACCCTTCCCACTTCATAGCTAGCCCTCTTAGTGAGTCCTGCCAGCTCCTGGGCTAAGATACATTTCTGCCTTTGAGACAGGTGGGAACCCATCTTCAGCCATCAGGCCAGGTGCCAAGTAAACCTCCCCATGGCAGAAAAAGCCAGAACTCCTGCAATGGCACCAGCCTCTTAGCCATATATTTAACAGATGGTTGCTCCTGTCCACAAGCAGAAACAATGGATGTGGAAATCAGCTAATTTAGTAAGGAAGGAAGAAGAGGATGAGGAAGGCAGGGCCATCACAAGAACAGGGGATCGGAGGTTGTAAATGAGTCAGTGACCACCTGATGTCTATCCCTAGGTGAGCTGCGAGAGATTTTAGCCATTGTCCAGGGTAGCACATTGTTACCTGACTACTGTGAAGCTGGGAAAACAACCAATAGCCTGGATTTAGTGAGCAGGGAAGCCAGGCAGCTGGCATCACTCTCTAGGGAATGGAGCATTGACAAAGTAATTGCAAAAAATGGAAAGTCTCTCCCCCTCTGGACACAACTCCTGTCAGCTGTGAAGGAAAGATATCCCTACAAGGAAGGGAGGGTAGTGGACCACCATGGAAAAGTTATCCAGTGTCTTTGGGAATTAGCTGTGCTGGAGGTGGCATATAATATTGACCTGAACAATGATCAACTATCCCAAAATCCAGATAGCATCAAGTGCATGTGATCCCTGTGGCAGAAGTTTGTACAGATGCACCGTCATCGTACAGCAGCTCACTGGCAGTAATGAGATGGAGAGGAGTAAACAGTTGATTAATTGGCTGGTCAACTATGTCAATATGAATAAAATCTCTCCTCCTCCCTGTGGACCTGCATTTTGGCTGTGGAGAAACTTTCCCAAGAGGTCCAGCAACACAAAGGGAATATATCTTCCTCTTCACCTTTGCAGACCAGTATCTCAGCGACCAGAAGTAAGCATTCTTTGGTTCAAGAGAAAATATAGAGTGTACACACCACATGCCACCATATGGTTCTACCTGTATGACCGTGGGGAGGCTTTGAGCCTTTTGGTTCACACAAGAAGTGAGTAATGAATGCAATAAGGAGGACTAGAAGGGCCCTGCCTCCAGCCAGGTGGAGGATAGGGACAGCTGGGTTTATTAGGCTGTGTTCATTTGATAGTCTGGCACATCAGAAGAACAGGAGTATAAGGCCTTACTGGACACCAGCACACAGTGTACCCTAATACCATCAAGCTGTAAAGGGGCAGAACCCATCTCTGTTTCTGGAGTGACAGGGGAATCTGAAGTGCTGACTGTGTTGGAGGTCAAAGTGAGCCTAACTGGGAATGACTGGCAAAAGCACCCCGTTGTGACTGGCCTAGAGGCTCTGTGCATCCTCAACATAGATTACCTCCAGAGAGGACCCAAAAGGCTACTGGTGGGCTTTTTGTGTAGCTGCCTTGGAGATAGAGGACATCAAGCTGCTGTCTGCCTTGCCTGATCTCTCCGAGGACCCTTCTGTAGGGTTGCTAATAGGAGAAAAGCAAGCGCCAATCACTACCACAGTGGTGCATCGGCAGCAATAATGCACCAACAAAGATTCCCTGATTCTCATCCATAAGCTGATTTGTCCTTGAAAACCAAGGAGTAATCAGCAAGGGTCACTCACCCTTTAGTAGTCCTATATAGCCCATGTGAAAATCCAATGGAGAGTGGACTGTTATGGTCCAGCTGCTGTGCCAGACATGCTAGAACTTCAATATGAACTAGAGTCAAAGACAGCCAAATTGTATGCTGCAACTGATTTTTACCAACGCATTTTTCTCAATACCCTTTGGCAGCAGAGTTCAGGCCAAAGTTTGCTTTCATTTGGAGGGGTGTCCAGTACACCTTGAATCAACAGCCCCAGGGGTGGTATCACAGTCGTACTATTTGCCATGGGCTGATATAGACTGCACTGGAACATGGGAAAGCTTCTGGGTACCTGCAATACATGGATGACATTGTGTGGGGCAACAGTGCAGAAGAAATATGTGAGAAAAGGAAGAAAATTATCCAAATTCTTCTGAATGCCAATTTTGCCATATAGCAAAGTAAGGTCAAGGGACCTGTACAAGAAATCCAGGTCTTAGGAATAAATCCGTAGAATCATAAAATCATAGAATCGTAGAATGGCTTAGGTTGGAAGGGACCTTAAAGATCATCTAGTTCCAACCCTTCAGCCGTGGGCAAGGGTTGTCACCCACTATCTCAGACAGCCCAGGACCCCATCCAACCTGGCCTTGAACACCTCCAGGGATGGGGCATCCACAGCTTCTCTGGACAGCTTGTTCCAGTACCTCACTACACTCTCAGTGAAAAATTTTCCCCTGACATCTAATCTAAATCTCCCCTTTTCTAGTTTAAAGCCATTCCCCCTTGTCCTATCACTATGAGATTTTGTAAAAAGACAGTCTCCCTCCTGTTTTTAATCATAGAATCATAGAATCCTTAGAGTTGGAAGGGACCTTCAAAGGTCATCTCGTCCAACTTCCCTGCAACGTACAGGGACATCTACAGCTAGATCCGGTTGCTCATAGCCTGGTACAGCCTGACCTTGAATGTCTCCAGGGTCGGAGCTTCTACCACCTCTCTATGCAACTTGTTCCAGTGCTTCACCACCCTTACTGTAAAAAACTTTTTCCTTAAATCTAACCTAAATTTCCTCTCTTTCAGTTTAAAGCCATTTCCCCTTGTCCTATCCCCACAGACCCTGCTAAAGAGTCTGTCCCCCTCTTTCTTGTAGCTCCCCTTTAGATATTGATAGGCAGTTATCAGGTCACTTTGGAGCCTTCTCTTCTCCAGGCTGAACAGCCCCAGCTCTCTCAGCCTGTCCTCACAGGGGAGGTGTTCCAACCCTTGGATCATTTTTGTGGCTCTCCTCTGGACGCGCTCCAACAGGTCCATGTCTCTCCTGTGCTGAGGACTCCACATCTGGATGCAGTATTCCAGGTGAGGTCTCACCAGTGCAGAGTAGAAGGGCAGGATCACCTCCCTCGACCTGCTGGCCATGCTTCTTTTGATGCAGCCCAGAATTCTGTTGGCTTTGTGGGCTGCAAGGGCACATTGCTGGCTCATGTCCAGCTTGCCATCCACCAGTACCCCCAAGTCCTTTTCGGCAAGCTCCTTTTAAGTACTAGAAGACCACAATTATGTCTTCCCAGAGCATTCTCTTCTCTACACTGCCTAGCCTAGCTCCCTCATCCTTTTTTCATAGGAGAGGTGCTCCAGCTTCCCCCCTCCCCCCTGCCCCGGACCTGATCCAACATCTCTACATCTTTCTTGTGCTGAGGGCCTCAGGCCTGGATGCAGTACTCCAGATGGGGCCTCATGAGGGCAGAGCAGAGAGGGACAATCACCTCCCTCACCACCCCTCTTGACACAGCCCAGGATACAGTTGGCCTTCCAGGCAGCCAGCACACACTGATGGATATTCCAGATCCCTATGCATGTTATAACAAAATGACTGCTATGTCTCCAACAACTTGCAAAAATGAAACACAAGTTTTCTTACGTGTTGTGGGTTTTTGGAGAATGCATATTCCAAATTTCAGTTTGACTGTAAAGCCTGTCTTTGAAGTGACCCAGAAAAATAATGATTTTAAATGAGGCCCTGAGCAACAACAAGCCTTTGAACAAATTAAATGGGAGATAGTTCATGCAGTGGCCCTTGGGCCAGTCCTGGCAGGACAAAATGTAAAAAACATGCTCCACACTGCAGCCAGGGAGAATGGCCCCACTTGGAGCCTCTGGCAGAAAGCACCAGGGGAGACACACAAACTGAGAAAGAGATACTGGCAGCATATGAAGGCATTTGAGCTGCTTTGGAAGTGGTTGGTACTGAAGCACAGCTCCTCTTGGCAACCCTACTGCCTCTGCTGGGCTGGATGGGCAAAGGGGTGGCCCTCTCTATACATCACGCAACTGATGGTCCACGGAATAAGTGGATTACACTGATCACACAATGGGCTCAAATAGGAAACGCCAGTCGTCCAGGAATCTTGGAAGTGATCATGGACTGGCCCAAAGGCAGGGATTTCTGAATATCACCGGAGGAAGAAGTGACATATGGTGAACAGGGCCCCACTGTACAATAAACTACCAGAAAATGGAAAGCAATATGCCTTGTTCATTGTTGGGACCTGTTGTATTGTGGGAAGGCTGCTGAAACTGCTGAAGGAGAATCAAGCCGATTTGCAGAAATGAAGGCCATTCAGCTGGCTTTAGATATGATTGAGAAAAGTGGCCAGTGATTTACCTCTCTACTGACTCATTATGGAGGCAAATGGATAGTTACAGCAATGGAGGCAGAACATCTGGCAGCACAGATCCAAACACATCTGGAAAGATACAGTTGTCCAGATAGAAAACGTGGTTGTAAAATTATGTCATGTAGATGCTCATGTGCCCAGAACTGTGCCACTGAAAAGCATCAAAGAAACCAGCAGCTGGATCATGCTGCTGGGTTTGGTGAAGTGAAGGTAGATCTGGACTGGCAACATACGGGTGAAGTATTTCTAGCTTGGTGGACTCATGACACCTGAGGCTATCAAAGAAGCAGCGTACAGATGGGCTCAGGATCGAGGGGTGGAGTTGACTATGGACACCACTGCACAGGTTATCCTGGAATGGACAGAATGGAATGAATGGAAATGGAATGAATGGAAACATGCACTACAATTAAGCAAGCCAAATGGATAAAACCTCTTTGGTATGGAGGACGACGAAATATAAATATGGGGAGGCCTGTCAGGTTGATTGTATCACCCTCCCACAAACCTGCCATGGCAAGCACCACGTACAATGGTGAAAGCAAACACTGAATGGCCAGAAACATGTCCCATGTCCCGAAACACTATCCTGGACGTTGAAAAGCAAATCTTACAGTGATATGGTACCCCAGAAAGAATTGAGTCAGACAACAGGACTGTAATAACCTCATAGCCACCTGGGCCAAAAAGCATGGCACTGAGTGGGTATACCACATTCCCTATCATGCACCAGTCTCTGGGAAAATCAAAGGAGAGCCGTAAGTTGTGGAGTAAATGAACTCTACAGACAACTTAGAGGGATGGCCCATAGGCTACAGGAATTATACATGTGTATGTATATATATATATATATATCTATAAAACATTATAGGTGTTTGTAATTAATTGGGATGTTTGGTAAAGTGTGGGACCTGAGCATGATGCAAATTATATGGAATAAGAGGTGGATATGGGCAGGCAAGGACTGTTGTGTTTTAACTCAGCAGGCTGCTAAGCACTATACAGTCATTCACTCCCTCCCTACCTCCCAGAGGGATGGGGAAGAAATTCAGGAGGAAAAAAAAAAACCAACAAAACAGTAGAACTCATAGGTTGAGATAAATACTATTGACTCAGACAGAAAAGGAAGAGAGAAATAATAGTAATGACTTCAGTTTGCAAAATTTCCTTAATGCTGGTGTTTAGGCAACCTAACACATGAAGAGTCAGTCTGTTTGCATAGATAAACTGCAATTCAGACAAAGCAGAGAAAACCCTGATTTTGCACACATCCTGTGAGGGTCCTCAGCCAGAAGACATACTGAAGAATATGGCATGTAACAGTAATGAGTTTGTTAATTAAAAACAGGAGGGCTTACTTTTAGCATAACAACTTTTTATTTAGTGTATTCCTTTATTCTAAACATTCCTCACTTGAGGGGATTCAGCTGTGTTGTTCTCATATCTCAAAATTGTACCCTACGTGAGAATGCTAGAAGCTGTGCCCTACCCTTTCTACTGTAACCATAGTACTGCGCCGTCGAAAGCTCAGGACACAGTCAGATAGAGTATACATAAGGAAACCAAACAGTGCTTCTGCTCAACAGTAAGGGATTCTCGCTGGGCAGAAAGGATGGCCAGTGTTGAGTTAAGCACTCCTTCCTTCAGAGAAAAAACAATGTAATTACCCATTATGCATTGTTTTCTTCTGCCAAGTACTCTGTGTCAGCAGAATAGTAAAATGCAGATAAATCAAACAAGTATTAAAGAAAGCAATATTAACTTCTACTGTATTATTGTAATGATTTTACCTGCCATTCATTTGACTGGGTATTGCTCTTTGAAGAACTCTTCATGCATTTTTCTAATATGTTTCTATGTTCTCCTTACATATTGAGCTTTATGGAACTTTTACAAGAAGTTTGAACCTTGGCAATGATTAATCTTAAATACTGCTGTTTAAAGTCCATAGCACTGTGTCTCCTAGCAGAATCTATTGAGAGAGCACAGAACCTATTCATTTTGGCAGAGGACGGGAGCACAATTGCTTTAAATACTTCCATGAGGAGTGCCATTCAGTGTTTCCTCTCCCCAGATGCAGTGGTTTAGCAATGGCAAAGAGGAATGGGTGCATGTAAAAGTTATGACAGTGTATGAAGTAAACATTAGTGTTCCTACCTTCAACTTGCTGAGAAATTTGTACTACAGTTTTTCTTTTACTCAGCAAGAGTGGTTTTAAGATGCACTGCATGACTTCGCTTCTCTGTAGAAGAAAAGCTACCCCAATTAAAAACAGAAATAAAAGAATAGTCTGAAAAATGGAATGAGGCTGTTATTAAAGAAAATACTGAGAAGAAAAGGATGGAAGAATTAATTCTGCAAGTGATGTTGAAGAATACAACAGAGATGAGAAATCAGACTCTCAAGAGCTCCAGGACAGCAATGCTGGACTCACCAGAACACAGGTTAGCCTTTTTCATAGGAGGAGATGGATCTCCTTGGCTTTATCACCAGAAAAAATGGGATGTGTTGCAATTAATATTATTTTATTGTTTCCTGAAGAGCATGTCAAACCACAGGAAGTTAGTTCTGTGGTGTCCCCACAATGCACCATACCAATAAAGATGGGCAAAAGTACAAGGGGGAGGAGCTGATGTAGAGGCTGAAGGCAGAAGATAATATGAAGCTTCTCAACTCTCCTGTTCTCTTAAAAAGCAAATTCTCTTGCACCTACTTAATGTGGGCTAGTACAGAAAAAAAAAGTAGTCTGGGAAGGTCTTCTGGAACTGCACTTTCCTATACTAATGTAAAAATCCATGAGTAGATAAATTTGCCCAGGGCCTTCTCCAGACAACCATCAGGGAGTACTGAGGGCTGACTGCTCTGAATACAATCCAAGCACGGTAACAAGGCTAGCAGGGCAAAGAGCTTCACTAGCCAGGGCCTGATTCCACATACACAAGCGAGGCAAAATGTTAGAACTAGATCTAGAGATCAACAAAGGCCATAGCCAAGCATAGCTGTGATGGAACTGTAAGCAAATACACTTCTGACATAGATCAGGTAGGAACCAAAGATCCAGATCTGAACTTAAATGGAGCCCTTGGAACATGGGCAGACCATGGGACCACCACAAAACAGCTGTGTGGTGCCTAGCTGCCTGCTGAGTAAAACCACAACACCCAACTTTCCTGAGTTACTCTTTTTTCCCTTCCCCCTAGGTATTGATGCTTCAGCATGGATAATCAATCATTCACTCTTTTTTCTTTTTCTTTTCTTTTTTAATTTTCCCAGTTTTTCAAGAGTTCTAAAAACATTGCATTCCTTAGCCAGAGAAGTCATGATCTTTATTGATTATTTCCAGGTTAGGGTACATTAACCCTGATGATTTGAAATTGTGTCATTTAAGTAATTTTTTTTTATTGTCAGTCACACAGTCTCATATAAGATGGATATGTTAAGCATTTTTATTTCCTTTCTTATTATTTCTGATTTTCTGCAACATGTATTTTCTCACTTCTAGTGATTTATTTTTAATATCTCAAAAACACAAGACAATATGACTTTTAAGATATTTATATAAGTGACTTCATCAATGTCTTTTATCAGCTTTGTTTTAAATTTATGGCATACTCATTATTAGTGTTAATGTAATCCTTTTTTATACTATGTAAACTAATTTTATTATATTTTCACATTTCCTTACATGTTCTGTTTTTAGAGTGTTTATTTTTGAGCACTGAATAGAAAATTTCGTCCATATCAGTTTTGCTAACAAGTGGAATGCCTTCTATGTAGGTTGCTCTGAAAGTAATGCTTCCTATTTATTTTCATGGAAACTACAACAGATACAAAGAGCACAACAACATCATTTGATATAGCAAATTCTCAGCTACAGAACACCAGTTTTTGACATAGTCACTGCCATTAGCTATGCAATGAAGAAAAGCCTGCATGCTGCACTCGTAAAAATCTGTACCAGCAGAGATGACCCACTGTTTCATGCAGGAATCTGTCACCTTCAGCCTCTTATTGGTTCAAGAGGCCCCGACAAGCTTGCATACGGTGTTCCTCCTGCTCCTGTGTGAGCCTTTGTGGGACCCACCTGGCACAATCCTTGCAGTATTCCAACATTGCCCCCGTTGTTTCCAACGCATTGAAGCTGATACTCAGCTCCATACACAGTTCCAGTTGTAACTCACCAATTCACACAGATGAGCTGGTTGAGATGCTCTTTGTTTTGTGGTGTGACAGCTGTGTGTGGGCATCCGGAACGTGGCTTCTCTTTCATGTCGTTGTTGTTGCCACTGCTGAAACACATCACCCGCTGTTCAGCAAGCATCGATGAATGTCAACGGGTGCAAGTTTTTGGAATTTTTCTATGGAAGTTCTATCAGTCTGAATCAGAATTGAACACTACATTTCTTTCCACCCCACCTTCTGTGGCATGGTATGATACAGTTTTCATCTTCTTCATTGTACATGAGTATCTTCCAGTGGACTTCTTAAGCACCAGACCGATGATACTTCAAAATTACCAGCTATTTCAGATTTTCTTTTCAATGCTCATATGTGAACCCATGGACATTATTCAGTCTGTTTTTGAAGAGAGATTTATTATTTTTTATATATATATTTAAGATTAGATTTGCCAGTCTAATTTGTCATCGTCTCTGGTTCCTTAGTACCATTAATTTTGATAATAACCTGTACCATGATCAAATTAAATTTTAAGTAAAATGTGCTCTGAAATATTCTTGCCTCTGCAGTAATATCAATAACATTGTTGATCTGCTGTCACTAACAAAGACAGCATTCCAGAAATCTTCTGGTGCTCGGAAAAGTGCAGAGGGAGGATGAAAAGACACATTCCTAGGACAGAAAGTCCTTTTCATGCAGACATGTTCTCATTACTGTAGTTGTCCCATAGTTTGAATGGAGACAGAACTGCCAATACCAGATGAGATACCAAACTGTTATCATGCCTCTCTCCCTCTCCTTTTCTTGCTGACCTGCTATTTGTCCTACTGCCTCATCTGCTACTTTTCTGACTTCTTTGATGACCAGAATCACTTTCCCCAACCACTTCTTTGAAGGCCTCTACTCTGACCGACAATGTGGTAGAGATGTTTCATTCCACTGGGGTATGCTACATCCTTAGTTTTTTGATCAGCCCATCCACTGATTCTTGGACTTTGCTTCACTCCAGGTCGAGCTTACATGCCCATTCTAGCATAGATCATGGAGCCTTCTGCTGTCCTCTGCAACCCATAGCTGTTGTGTAGAGCATATTTCTGGGAACTATCTTTATCTGGTAATTTCAAGGTCCACAGAGGACTTTCTGCTCCACATGTCCAAAAGGTGATGCTGCAAAGCTCCTCCTTGGGGCTTCTACATCATGTCATCCCTCAGAAGTTCAGTGCCCTAAAGCCTGCCCTGGTTTCCACTGGAAGATAGTCTTTGTCTGCCGGGATCTGAGGAGCCAGCACCTGGCAGTCCTAGTGCTACAGGCACACGTGCAAGGCAAGATTTGACAAAGGAAACTTTGTGCCCAATATCCATAGCCAGAAAGCAAACAAACAAAACTAAATAATCCAGTTTAGCTTTCAAGTACTCAGACACATACACACTCTTCCTCTGGCTGTTTTCCCAATGACACCAGCTAGACCCACTTCTTTCTGCCAACACCTAGGCAAACGACCCCGACCCACGTGCGCGCCCCCAAGCGGCCCCTGCCTTTATGTCAGGTCCTTGGCTTAAGCGCTTTCAGTTAAGAGAGGAAGGGGGCGGTAGTAGTAGGAGGTGGTGGCTTAGTGTCTGCCACCACCCCCTCTGCATGAGGAAATGGCTCTCACGTGAGGGAGGCGGTAGCACTAGATTCACTCTGCCCGCTACCTTGGGAGGAGGTGCTAGTGTGTTCCGGGGTCTGTGTGCGGCTCAGCAGCAAGCTATGCCGACCAACTTCACTGTGGTGCCGGTAGAGGCGCAGGGCGAGGAGAGGGACCTGGCGGAGCGGGATGCATGGAGACAAGCGGAGGAAGAGGACAACAGGGACCGGGGCTCCGGTGAGAGAGGGGAGCAGGGCGGCGCCAGGCGCTTTGTGAGGGCAGCGCCGGGTCTTTGTGTCTGAGGGAGAGAGGATCCTGGTGCCACTGGGCTGTGTGGGGCGGGCCGAGTCGCTCCCGGAGGGCCCGTGCCGCCTGTAGAGCGGATACGTTTCCTTTCCATAGCGGGTGGTGTCGGGTCTACCTGCTTAGGTGAGGACGTGCGCTTCGAGAGAGGGCGAAAGTCCAGTGCCAGAGGTGGCTGAGAGTTTGTTTCTGTTTCCACATGCTACTGCGGTCGCCACTGACCGAGACGAGGAAGTACTCCCGGGTCAGCTCGGGAGTGGAGCTGGCCTCTGTCTGGGGAGCGTGTGCCGGTGTTGCGGCCCTCTGAGGTGTCACTCTGTGTGTGCTTCAGGCTTTCACAGGAGAACAGGAGTGACCAGTGCCTCAGACAGTTCAGCAGACAGGCATAAAAACTATTCTCTGTTTAAAAGTCAAGTCCTGCTGGAGTTTACTAGAGAGAGAGGTGGGAGGAAAAGTTTCTTGCTGTTATGAAGGGTGTAATAGTACCTGGATTGTTTCAGGCCCAGCCATGTGCTTTCACACCATCATCCATGTCTTTTTAGATGCCATGTTGTCTTAGGAGCTTTGCCTTCCACTAGGCCTCACCCCAGAAGCTGCCAAAGTGAGCAGAATTGAGCCTCAGGTGGAGCTTGAACATTGTAAGCAAGGCACTGTTCAGGGTAGCTTATTTTGTGAAAGGATAAATTTTTATCTACAAGTAGCGGTGGGGAGAAAAAGTGCTTTTCTCACTCAGGCAATAAGGCCCCTCTAGGGAAGCAATAACTCTTTCTTCCTTTGGCTCAGCAGCCTTCAACACTTCCTCTTTCTGAAGCATGTTGCAGCAGTAATTCTAAGTATGGTCCTTGAATTGCTGCTGGTGCTATGAAAGCTGGTTGAATCTTGCATGTTATTTTGGATTCTGCATTACAATCAAAATGTGTTCTGAGTCTGAGCTCAAAAAGAGAGACTAAATGCTGTACTCAGATGCAGAGGTTGAAGAAATGAACAACATACTTAACGTTGCCTTGAATATTATGTGGATATCTGTGGTATGTAAACCTGCAATGCTACAGATTGTTAGATTGATGCTGTGTAATCAAATAGAATAGAATGAGGTAAGCCTCATTCTTCTGAAAACTTTAACAAATCCTAAAATACTAGATTTGTTAATATTAACCACAACTTAAAGATACTGTGGTTAAGCCCATTTAAAGGCTTGTACTAACTCATGCAGTGGGGAGAAACATGCTTCTCTTGTTTTTGGAGTTGAGCTGAATGAATGCTGTGAAAAGTATGAGAATTGCTAGAGTTGTAAGAAGGTGGAGGTAGGGTACAGCTGGGAGCAGAAATGGGAGTAAGAAAAGAGGTGGAATGGGACCTTCCTCTTTGGTTCACCTGTAGCGTATATAGCTCAGCATATGATCTTATTTGGACTATCTAGATTTTTGTAAGTTTTAATTGAAGTATCTGGCTTAAAAAGTAAGTAACTGTTCTGGACTTGACTTGTCTGCAGTAGTTTTTTTGTGTGTGCGTGGTTTTGCTGCTGGTTTTTTAAATAGTTTTGGAAGGGAACAGAACAGTCTGTAAGCCATTGGATCACCAGTAAAAATAGTCCTGGTGATTTATTAGCAAGTTATCTATCAACTATTCTGTGTAATCATTCATACAGTCTCATCTGATACCTATGTGATAGTGGAGTAAGCTGGGATTTTCTTACTCTATATTCTTCCCTCCTTCATAAACATCTGAAATTTAGAGTTCTCAAATGTACAGTTCTCACACAAACAGAATATGTGTGAAGGAGCGGTTTAGGTGAGTGGCTATTTGGTTGGATTGTAGTGCTCACTGAAGTAGGATTTGTGATGAAGAGTGAGGGGCAAATGTGGAAATGAATGTGTCAATTGAATAATACAATTGAAAGTTGGAGCCTAGTAACTGCGAAGTAGCAGGAGGAATTTGTATGGGATTATAAGGGCATTGAACAACACAAGCACATACAAGGGAAGAGGCATGGTTAGGAAATACTAGCTGGTAAAAACAGAGAAGAAAGAGAAATGTGTTGTAGGGGAAGTCGCAAATGAAGTTTTATGAGAGTTTGGTTTTTTTTCCTTATCTTTACACATATGAGTAGTCACTGTCTATTGTATAGATCTATCAAAACTTTAACATTGATCAAATTTGTCTTTCATTAGACATCCAACACATCCGGTGTTTCAGAACCTAACTAGCATCGCAAGGTACTATTTACCTAGCCACAGCAGTATCTTAATTAGAAACCAATATGACAAGTAACTCCTAAAAAAATTCTTAAATTGAAGACCTTCAATTACAAAGGATATCAATGACAAATCTGGCCATCTTCCAGTAAGTTATTGCATTGGTACATAAGCATGAGTTCTGTGAATTTTTTGGGAAACAAAGACAACCTGAGACATATATATGTACATATATGCAGTAGAAGGCAATGACACTTGCAGCTGATTTTCTGTCAGCTGCTGCACAAAAACACAGAACCAGTCTGCAGTTCAGAACTTACTGTGCAGAAAAATGTTGTTATATTTTTGTGATCCATTTAATCCCCAGGCAGTTTCTCCATATGTTCACACTTCTTAAAATCTCCATCTCTGCCCTGTTCATGTACTTAATCAGTGATGCATGCAGTGTTTCCAGTACTGGCCAGAGGCTGATGTGTAGGGACGCACAAGGGAACATGGGCTACTGAACATAATACTGTTTCTATGCTTTTTCATGTTCCAGCTACCTGTGGGTCAGAAACAGATGAGGTTTCTGTGAAACTTTAGAAGTCCAAACTCCATGAAAATGTGAAAAATGAATCAATTTGTTGTCATTACAGCATATTTCGTGCCCCCTAGCCTTCCCTCCTTAACTTGGTCAGGAAAATGACATATTTTTAGCATGTCAGAAACTGGTAGTAAATTATACTGCTCAGTGGCATATTATCTCTTGTTTCTGAACCAGTCATAAAATCAAGCTAATACTAGTCAATCCCTCTTCCGATCACTCATGATCTTATAAACATAGTCACATCTCAACTGTATCACCTTACGTACTTAATACTATTTATCATTCATTATGTGGAAACCATTCCTCTTGTTCTTCTTATTGTTTTTTTTGAACTTTTTGTACTTCTGTTCATTTTGAAAAGGGAGAAGTTGTAAAACTGTGTAATAATCATGTTGCAAATGCACTGTGCTTTTTATACCTTTGTCTAAATGACATAGGGAATGAAAAAGTAATAAAAGTCTATGTTCAGACTGTGGTTTTAAAAACAATCGTTGTACTGCTGTTTTTATTGAAGTCATAATCAGTGTATCTCAATCATGAGAGGCAATAATCAGCTTCAAGCCCACCTGGTCTAAGGATTGCTTTCATTCAAGTATGTAAATATAGACTTCTACATTTTTATGTCAAATTTAGCCTGTTGTGTTAATGTCCATTTAGTCTCAACTGTCCTCTGCAGCTCTTCACAGTTACTTTATGTCTTCACTAAACTACATAACTAGAAATAGTTTCAAACTGTCGTATCTCTTAGTCACCTCATTATTTTTGTCGTTGCTTTTTATACATATATGAAATAGCATGTATACCCACAGAATTCAAATAATCTTCTATCTCCCTTATTTGAGTATCATAGAATCATAGAATGGCTTGGGTTGGAAGGGATCCCAAGGATCATCAAGTTCCAGCCGCCCCCTGCCACAGGCAGGGGTGCTAACTGCTAAACCAGCTACTTGATCAGGTTGCCCAGGACCCCATCCAACCTGGCCTTGAACACCTCCAGGGACGGGGCATCCACAACCTCTCTGGGCAGCCTGTGCCAGCACCTCACCCCTCTCTCAGTGAAGAACTTGCCCCTGACATCCAATCTAAACCTTCCCTCCTTCAGCTTAAAACCATTCCCCCTTGTCATATCACTGTCTACCCTTGTGAAAAGTTGTTTTCCCTCCTGTTTATCATCTCCCTTTAGATACTGGAAGGCTGCAGTGAGGTCTCCCTGCAGCCTTCTCTTCTCCAGGCTGAACAAGCCCAACTCCCTCAGCCTGTCTTTGTAGGGGAGGTGCTCCAGCCCTCTGGTCATCTTTGCGGCCCTCCTCTGGACCCTCTCCAACAGCTCCACGTCTTTCCTGTATTGGGGGCCCCAGACCTGGACTCACCAATTCACACAGATGAGCTGGTTGAGATGCTCTTTGTTTTGTGGTGTGACAGCTGTGTGTGGGCATCCGGAACGTGGCTTCTCTTTCACGTTGTTGTTGTTGCCACTGCTGAAACACACCACCCGCTGTCTCGCTGTGCTAACATTCACCGTTTGGTCTCCATAAACGTTCAGCAGGCATCGATGAATGTCATGGGTGCAATTTTTTCTGCATGGAGGAATTCAGTTGTACACCTTTGGTTCATGTGCACTTCCAATGTCGGATGCTGTTTTGTCAGACTGTCCCTCTGCTGCCATCTGTCACATGGCAACAAAATTGAGTAGAATATTGGCAGGAAGGTCCAACCTCTACTGCCGTACCACCACCATCTGCCTCTGTCATTGTGGGCCATCATAATAAAATAGGAGGCATTCCTTTCAGAGCAGCTCTCATAATTCTAGTTATTCAACAATTAAAGTAGTCTGTTCCAGAACAAGATAACATCAGATACAGTGATATAAACCCTCATAATTTTATCATCTCTGATCCTGTAATGAAAATACCGTTATTAAACTCATTTGATATTTTTCTGTGAACTTGACTTTCTTTTATTGATAATACATTTGCAGTCATCAGAATATGGCAAATATAAGTCAACTGTTTTTTTTATCATTGAGCGTTGCTCATAATGTTAATTTGTAATTTTTAAGGTTATTGTTACCCATACATTAAAGTCTCAAATACTGTGAAGGTTGCCTTTGGTTGGGATGTAATATGACAATACAGTGTAAAATATCATAGTAGCTGCTTAAGAAAAAAGTAGGTTTGTTGTCTCCAGTGTTACCACTTGTGAACCGTTTTGGGGAGCCAAATCAGCCGGAAACAGGCTATAACAGGAAAACTAAGGTTTTTTTATGCGGCTTTATTTCCTTGATTCAACTCCTTGCAGAACAACAGTGTTGTTTCACCCCCACCTGAACACGCATCGCTACCCCTTTTGACAGCACTAATCTGGTTAACTTGTCCTACATCTTCAAACTACAAAAATAGCTACTGAAACATGGAGAATTAAACAATTAAGATTATTTTTGTTTGCTCTCTAAACTAATGAACTATACAATATTATCACAAATGACTTATTTTCTGTCAACTGGTAGAAATAAAGTTTTTATTTATTTCTTTATTTCTCCTCCCCCTTACCAAGATATATTGCATGGTTCAAAATAAATTCTCCTACCACTTATTACACCCAATCCTCTCCTGGCTTATGTGGCGATACTTGCATAATTGGATAATGTTTGTTTTCCTACCTTATTGTATTGGGTTTACCAGTTGAATAGGGAGCATATTTTGTGCATACTATAATTTGTATAACTACAGCCATGGCTCTGTGAACTGTCGAGACAGTAGCTAGCAAAATCTTATTTTTTTTAATTCTGTGAACAGTGTAGCTGTATTTCAAGTTCGAAATATATTTTCCTTGGTTTTTTAGAGCTTTTGCACAGTGGTGACAGCAAAGACAAATTCAGGGAAGTGTCATTGCTCTCAGCAGTGTCTGTGAATGTTATTTCCTTTCCTGCTGAAAGAGAAATAAATGGTGATATCTAAGAAAACTGCAGTTTGTCTGTGACTTCACGTGCAGATTTTCAAGTAGTTGCAAAATTGGATGAAGTTTTTAATCTGTTAGGTTGTGCTGCACTAGGTTCTTGCGACGCTGCCTTGAGCCTACTTTACAAGAGATATAACTGTTCCTTTGGCAGCTCATCAATCCCAGAAATGGCCATCTTTGAGTTTTAGGGCATCACAAGTGTTACCTCTTTGTTTTTAAAGATCTAATGATGTAGAGACCCAGAGAAGGACCACCCACTTGGAGGCAATAGATGTTCTAGGTACCCTTGGACTAAATCAAGGTGACATGACACCAGACAGTGGATTGAAAGGTTTTATTAATGGCAGAAGCGATTTTGCCAGTAACTATTTAAACCTTATTATTTATAGCAAACTGACTGGTGCATCAGGACATGCAAACCAATTTCAATTTCAACTGTAAGGCTGTACAAAGGCAATAGAGTATATGGGAAAGAGAGACTTAATGGTGCATTGGAACATGTAAAACAAATTCCATTTTAACTATATCAAACATGTAACTGTAAGGCTGTACAAGATCATATGGGAAGGAAAGAAAGAGAGGATAAAAGGACGGGGTAAAAGAAAAGGTCTGGATCACCACCCTGGGTTCCAGCAACATCTCAGGTCTAGCTCTTTCAGTTGGTGGGTGCACACACAGCTCCGTAGGTATGTGTCTTTTATAGTCAAGTTCACACATGTTCAGTCTTGTTCTAGGACCTTCCAGAAGGGGATCTGTGGGGGTGGAGTGCGGGGGTCCTACTCCTATGGTCTTCCCCCACCTCCACTGTAAATTAGTCCTGGAAAAGTGAACTTCAACATCTTAGTCTCTTACAGGTGCTCCTGTAACATCTCTTTTCTTCTGCCAAGTGTCTGAGACATTGAATCTTTTAGCTTAAGCTGTTTTGGCAGCTCAGTCTCTTACAATGATATACTTCAGAAATGAACTCGTGTACTGTTATGAGTGTTCTAACTCTGGTCCTTAAATAACTTTGCTGTTGAATTGTAGCTACAGGGAAACATATCTTAGTAATGCCTCTGTCAATGAGAGAGTATTTTTTATCTGCTTCCTAATTTGTGAACAACTGGCATTCTTAATTAGCTACATTAATCAGCTGTATCTTTTAGCTAACTCAGAGCAACCAAAAATTAACAGCATTCAGCCTGTTTAGGAAATAATTCTGGGAGCCTTTGAAAGGTGACATTTTGAGTGGTAGCCTCTTTAGAAAACTTTTTATTAATGTGAAAATTAATATGTATCTGCTGAAAAAAGATCAAATCCTATCTCTGGAAGAAGAAAGGAAAAATTTGTTCAGTTTCTCACCTTTTGACATGGGGAACACATTTGTGCCTTTTAACATTCCAAGTCTGTTCCTGCAAGCTTCTTGAAGAGAGTAAATCTTTTAGTTGATTATTTCCAAACTGAAGAATGGGAAGCTTGCCTATTGTCACTTTAGATTCAAGGAATTTTATAACCTTCCTTGAAAAAGTGCTGGCATGACTGGTTTTGTGCAGCTGCTCAGCAGAAGTTCGGGGGTGGGAGGGAGGGGAAATGTTGAGGACTATAAACAGGAAGCGACAGGAGCAAGCTTTTTGCAGCATCAGTGAGTTAAAGCAGCTCTTATAAGAGGAGCTTTGGGAAATGTTCCTGCAAGGGGCCTTCAACTCTTTTTGGCCTTTCCACAGGTGACGATGCTTGCTGGGTAGGTGTTCGGATCACAGAGAAAAGCAGATTTCCTATGTGATTCAAAGATTAGACCACAGGAAATAGTCTGTTCTGAGGAATAATATCAATTTAATAGAATTGAAACAGTTTGTATGAACTTGCTTGAGGCTAGTATAGGATATATAAAATAAATTAACACACAGACTAGGAAACATATCTAATTTAAAAGAGAATTAACAACTTATGAAGTGAGACTTAAAGGGGACCTCTTGTTTTAAACAAGTGCTTTGAAATTTTAAGAAGTGCTTGCAAAATTGTTAGGATTATGGTTTAAAGTGGTTTATCTGCTACGTCTTAACTATAATCATGCAAGCACTTTCTACATAAAACCAATGTTTAGCAAATATACTTGCTTAAAATCTATTCGTACGTACTTGATGCATAAAAGCAGCTTTTTTGATAGTAGATAAGTCTTTGGAGTAGGTTACTATTGTTTGTTAAAATTTACTTATCTGGTTAGTGGAAGTATTTTGAAGTGAGTTTATTTGATGGCAAGAAAAGCTTAAGTTGCATTTATTATTAGGTAAAGACATTGGATTTGAGTAACTTGATCCTGCCCATTTCACTAATCCTCCAGCTTAATTCTGATCAGAGAGTTCTGTGACTGTCATGTAGTTCGGCTGTGTCATGTGCCTGTTTCACACTGCACGAAGCCTTGATGACTTGTTTCAGGATTAATCCAATACTAGTAAGAAACAGGATTTGAGGTCTTACACAAAGCTGGGAAGAAGCAACTGTCAGTTTGTTTCCGTTCTTGATATACGAAGAATCATCAGAGAGGAATGATTTGATTTTCCTTAATTATGAATGAGCAAGACAATGAAGAAGGTGGGCAAAATCCAAGTGAGTCTCTTTAAAACACAATACCATCGATCAAGTGTTCTACTGAAGTAGCAGGTTCTGTACTTCCAGCTGCTCTATAAAGAATTTATAACAATTTTACAGTATGCTTTCATTGAAATTACACTGTGCTTGATTATAATAGCCTAAGTCGAGGAAAGTGAAAACTTAGTGATGCACATAAGGTAAGTGGATATAGTATCGGAGTCCTCCATTATGTAAAGGGGTTTACAAGGAGCTTAAGTACATTTTGTTATGCTTTTCATGTTGTTACATAAATTGTGCTAGTCATTGATGGTAATGCAAGAAGTCAGTGATTTATTGAAAATATTTAAACAATTCTTTATTGAAAAAGTAAATTTGTGAATGAAGTAGATTGCACTGAATTCTTAAACTCATCCCACATAAAAATTATGGTAGGCAAGATGTGTTCAAACAAAGATTACTGATGTCTTCACAATTTGAATTAAAGAAAGATGGCAGCTTTTGAAAATTTGGGTCTGTTTTAGCACTCTGAAGAGTACTTCTATACATTTTTGGAGAAGGAGCGATAAGAAATTAATTTTTTAAGATTGTCTGCGTCCTTCATTTGCCTGCTAATAAAAAATAAAATAAAATTGGACACATAGTAAATATGTATGATGAAAAAGATAGAATTCTACTTTTTGCCACAGGTATAATTTTCTTGAATACGACCTGTTGATATTTCCCTTTAAGTGACTTTTAAAATGATTTTTTTTAACCTTAAAATGTTTATTTACATTAACTGTAGATGTTTGTTTACCTTTGTGCAAACAGGATCTCACCTTTTATGTTTTCAGTTTGTAGTGGTTTGTTCTTAATCTTACCCTATAGTATCTTCATGAAAATGCTACCATGATTTTTATTAGAAAAGAGACATTTCACTGCATCTTGATAACCAGAACCTACTCCAACATACATGGGCTGTGATTAAGAGTTACCTTTTTGAAACTGTTATGGTTTTTCAGTTTTCAAAAACTGTGATATCTTTTCTTCTTGTTAAAACAAACAAACAAAAACAAAAGACCAGAAACATCCTTGTTCCTTAGTTGTTTAGAAAACAGTTACACCGTACCAAGGCCAAGCTATCTGTTCTATGTCCATGTGGTTCAATTTAGATAATTTTTGCTTCTGTGAACACCACCTGTATTAGCATATAAGGAGACATACATGCTTGCTAAGCGGGGCTTATTTGGACAAAATGTGTTTGAATATGAAGGCAAATAGGAATGTTTCTTGAGTGTGAAACATAAATGACAGGTATAGTGAGGAACAGTAAGGAAGCTGTGAATCTGGAAAGGATTTACGGATCAGACTGGAATAGAATAGTATGAGCTTTGTTTAATGCTGTGTTAAAGAGGGCTAGCATGATCTTTGGAGTAGAAAGGTGATTATTATACTGTAAATAGTACAATTGTGACTGATATTAGAAAGCTGCGCTCGATTTTTAGAGTTTGAATTTTTCTTGCATATCTTCAAGTTGTTAAGTTTGAAAGGATACTAAGAAGTTAGAGCTCAAAGTTTGAAAAGGGACAAAGTTAAATTAGAAATACGGAACAGATTATTTGAGATTTTTCTGCTAATTAAAAATAATTAATCATAATGATAAAAAAAAATATAATAATCTCTACTATTTTTATTTCAATTCTGAAAACATCAAGGTCAAATCTTTCTCGAAGTTGTACAGCCTAGTGCAGACATGAAATCCTGTAACCTGCAGAAAGAAGGAAAAAATATTAGATGGTCTAATATTTTTGTCCTTAATCTCTTAAACAGGCATCCTACTGTGAACTCATGATCACTTAGATGACTGTTTTGCTCTTCTGTCCCCAAGCTCTGCTCTGCCACTTTCCCTAAGACAAGACTCCTGCTGTACGTTTTTTCATGGTCTAACTCAGAATATGGAGGGGGGGAGGAGGGGAACTATCACTATCACTCTGTGATTGACTTGTATTGGCATTAGCACTAAAAAAGTGATTTTACTCAGTCAGGTTGCTCATTCCTGTCTTTATAGTGTCCCTGTAATAACAGCTTAAGCATTTGCATAGTGAACACATAAAGTTGCAGCAAAACAATTCCCTCCCAACTCAGCATTACTCCACCCACTCTCGTTTAAGAGTTTATATGTAGATTGCTTTATGTCTCACTCCAATTATCGGAGTGAGAGGGGGTGAGATTGTTTAATATACCCGAAGTGAGATTAAGACGCAAACGAGGCCAAATGTTGTCAGACCAGTTTAATGCAAGTTCTAGTCAGTGATGGTGACAGGGATGGGAAGGCAGGTGATAGTAAAATGATAGGAAATAAAAGCAATGGTTACATATAAAAAAGCAGGGATAGTCACAACCATGGATCCCACACCGCTGTATCGGTCCAGGAATATCTTCAGGCCTGGGTGGGATCGAGGGAGCAAGAGCACAGGGAGAGCAATAGTAGGCAGGCAGGCAGCAGGTCAGCAAGGCCGCAGGTCTTGAGCAGCAGGTACCAGGCAGGCACCAGGCATCAGGAGACATCATCAGGCAGGAGGCATCTTTGACACTGTCCCGCACGACATCCTGGTTGATAAACAGGATAAATATGGGTTTGATGTATGAACCACTCGCTGGATAAGGAACTGGCTGGATGGCCGCACTCAGAGAGTTGCAGTCAATGGCTCAGTGTCTGAATGGAGACCAGTGATGAGTGGTGTTCCTCAGGGATCGATCGGTACTGGGACCAGTGCTGTTTAACATCTTTGTCGGTGACATGGACAGTGGGATCGAGTGCACCCTCAGCAAGTTTGCAGATGATGCCAAGCTGTGTGGTGCAGTCAACACACCAGAGGGAAGGGATGGCATCCAGAGGGACCTGGACAGGCTTGAGAGGTGGGCCCATGCCAA
>WBMW01004153.1:65862-110224 GCA_013396635.1 Penelope pileata | reverse complement strand
TTCTGTGATTCTGTGATTCCTAAATTACAGCTAAGTACAGTTAAAAACATATCTTGAGTCCTACTGCGGTACAAGGAAAATCAGAAATTTCCCAGTATTAATTAATACATAGCTATAGTAAAGGGAATATAGCTGATTATAGATAACTATTTGATTATTAAACTTAAGAGGTCAAAAGAAGGAAAAAGAATAGTCAAAGTATCCTGATCACAGGCTACTAAAATTGTCTAGCTTTTGTGAACTAATAATAATAATGATTAAAGGTCTGAGCCTTTAGATATTTCAGTTAGAAACGTCTCCACTACTTTCTGTAGTATGCCTAAGAAATCAGTAATTGTATAGATACCTCATCATTTACATAGTTTTATAACTGATTAATGGAAATGATACAAATACTTCACATGATTATTATCACTCCCAAATAAGAGAGAAATATTTTCTATCATGTTCAGATTTCTAAAAATCTCATAGCTCTAGAGAAAGATGTGATCAAATCTACCATCTCAATTACTATTACCATGATTCTAAGTCAAGGCATTTGAGAAGGAAAACAAGTGCAAGCACAAAACTGTTTGTTGGTCCTACAAGTGGCAAGTTCACTATCAGAAAACAGTGATGTAATCACACAACTTCCATGTTGAAGCCCTGCGTATTTGCCAGCTTATCTTTATACCATTACATACCATTAGCTGTATATATTCTATTCATTATGTATATATATTCTTTTAAACAAGCCAGAAGAAAGCTATAAACCAATTCTACACAAGAAATCTTACAGGTTGTTCAGTGAGTTACCAGTTGCAGGGTTTTGTAAAGATCCTGAAGTGCTAACTTAGTTACCAGTAAAGCTTTAAAAAAGAAATGTAGTGATCCATCCATTCAGATTGTAATTTGTAAATGTTGACAAAGGTATGATATCAGTGTAATTATGTTAATAACTTAAATTTTAGGAAAAATATATCTCAGCTCATTAATACTTCTCATCACTCTATTCACTCTTAGCACATGTAGAAGTTTCTAAATCAGGAAGCCATGCTCTGCATGTAATATTCTTATTCTCATAATACATTAAAATCATTTTAAGTATTATGTATTGCTATTACAGTTTTATTGATGTTTGGTACATGTGGATAATTAATTTTTAATTTAGAAAACTTTTGTGAAAAACCATATTAAAAGAACATCAAACTCAAGCAGCCAAAAGTTAGGAGATGTTAAAGCTATATTTGTCAGTGCAACCTTTTTTATGCTTCTTCATGTACCTGAATTGTACAGTTTTGTGATTATGTGACCGTTTTCTTCCACCATTATCACTTTCTGAGGATGAACTGAAAATACTTGTCAAGACACTGAGGGCACTCACAACCCTGCCCCTGCCAACTCCCCAGGGCTCCCCTCCCCTGCCCAGGGCCCTGGACTCCATTTCATGCCCTGGGGCCATCAGTCCCTGCCCCAGGGAGGTCACAGCTGGCTGGCAGCATGAGTCCCCCTGAGCCAGGCTCACCCGCAGGCCCATGTCAGCCATCTCCAGGGGACAGGCCCTGGCAACTGAGGCCCTGGCAACTGCTATGCAAGTTTTCCCCAAGTCAAGCCTGTTTTACCCATGACAGCAATTGCTAAATGATCTTACCTTTACCTTGCTGCTTGAGCTTTTTCATCATATTTTCTCCATCTGTCTTGTTTCCAGCAGAGAAGTGTTGTCCTCAACCTTCCTCGCTAGATGTAATTCCAAGTGGGCCTCAGCCTCCTTTGTGGCATCCCTGCATGTCCTGACAACGTTCCTGTATTCCTCCCAAGCAGCCAGACCTTGTTTTTTAATGGAATGTGGATTCCGTAGACTTTATTCTTCCATTTCAATTTATCTACACGTTACTTGCTCATCCACGTGGCTCTTCTCATTGGCTTCTCCACCACCTGCATCAGAAAGTTATCTTTCATGCACTGCAGGAACCTCCTGTACTGTGTGTGTCTGTCAGTGTTTCTTTTCCAGCAAATATCAGAGTGCTTGAAGTCCCCCATAACAAACAGTGCCTGTAATAATGAGGTTACTTTCAGCTGTCTGTAGAAGGCCTCATCAACTTCCTCCTCCTGATGAGGCAAGCTGTAAAAAACACCCACAATGGTGCCACCCATATTAGTCTGCCCCTTAATTCTCACCCACAAACTCTCCACTCATCCATTGTTCATCCATAGGCAGAGCTCGATACATTCTAGTTGGTCTCTCATATAAAGAGCAAGTCCACTACCTTGTTTTGCTGGTCTGTCTATCCTAAAAAGTACATAGCCATCCATGACAACATTGCAGTAATGTGAGCTGTCCCACCATGTCTGTGAATGCAATGAGTTCGTGGTCCTGCACACAGGTCTCTGCTTCTTCCTGTTTATTCCCCATGCTGCATGCATTGGTATACAGGCTCTTCAGAGAAGAAAAGAAAGCAGAGGATGCAGGTTTCCCTAGAGGATCCCTCACAGCTATACACACTCTTGAGGCAGCTGGCCTTCTGACTCATGTCATGGGAGGCAGCTAAGGAACATTTCTCACTGTGCTGGTTGGCCTGGCTTATTCCCCAGTCTGTTGCAATGGCATGAGCATTGCCATTTTGGACCCCACTCCCCAAGTCCTCGTCTCACTCCAATTATTGGAGTGAGAGAAGATTATTTGATATACCTGGAGTGAGCTTAAGATACAAACAAGGTCAAATGTTGTCCGACCAATTTAATACAAATTCTAGTCAGTGAGGGCGACAGGGATGGGAAGGCAGGCAATAGTAAAAAGGTAGGAAATAAAAGCAAGAGTTATGCAAAAAAAAGCAGGGATAGTCACCACCGTGGCTCCAGTGCCGTTCTATTGGCCCGGGAATATCTTCAGGCCTGTGGGGGAGCAAGAGTGCAGGGGGAGCAGCCGCAGGCAGGCTCACAGCAGGCCTCAGGAGAAGCAGCAGCAGGCCCAGGAGTAGCAGGAGCAGGCTTCAGGCAGCAGGCTGCAGTTCATCAGGTCTCAGGCAGCAGGCATCATCAGGCAGGCACCAGGTATCATTCCCTTGTTAGAGGGGTCTTTCTATCCTCTTTCTGCCAACGTGGCATTCCTGGGCACCAAGGTAAACCTCACGTGCGGCACGCCTGGGCATGTATGGACACACACATCTCCTCTCGGGGGCTGCCTCTCACAAGGTGCCCACCTCGGAAGGCTGCTAATCGGCTGTTTATTGGCTGCTTATCTCTCGTTGCTCCTGGTCTGCAAACCTTCAGGCGACAGGCAGGCAGGCAAACTTTGAGACAAAAGAGTTCAGAAACAGTCTCTTAGCATCCTTCAATTTAAAGCCCGGGTCTTGTCCCTGTTTGGAATTCCAAAACCATCAGCTGTGTGCATGTGTCCTGGTTTGTGCTGGGATAGAACTGATTTTATCTTGTATGATGCTATGTTTTGGCTTTAGAAGGAAAACAGTGTTGATAACATCAATTTTATTTGCTGCTGAGCAGTGCTGTATAGAGCCAAGGACATTTCAGTTTCTCCCTTATAGTGTCCTGCCAGTGAGGGGGCTGAAAGGATACAAGGAATTGGGAGGGGACAGAACCAGGACAGCTGACCTTATCTGGCCAAAGGGATATTCCGTATCATATGACATCATGTGGAAAAAGCTTGAGAAAGGGGGGAGTTGGTCAGTCAGCTGGCCACTGCTTGGGGTCTAGCTGGGTATTGGTCAGTGGGCAGGGAGCAATTGCTTGTGCGTCACTTATTTGTATGTGCATATATGTATAATTATCATAGCTATTATACTTTTTTCCTCTTCCTTTTTCTGTCTCAGTAAATATTTTTTATCTCAACTCACAAGTTCTACTTTTTTTTTTTCTGATTCTTTCCTCCATCCCACTGAGGCAGGGGAGTGAGTGAATGACTGTGCGGTACTTAACTACCTCCTGGATCAAAGCACAACAGCGTGGAATTAAGAGTCTAAACTGGATTGCTATTTTGCTCTCACAAACATTTCTAGAGTCAGAGATGCTCTGCTTTAGCATGATCATTGGAAGCACAAACAGAAAATAGAAAATGTAGGTTTTAATTCCTTCTCCGCTTAATGCAGGACACAAAATTCAGTTTCACAAAATTATTGATTAGTCATGCAAAAATGGGGAAATAAAATATGAGTTCAGTAAACATGCAGATAAACAGTATAATGAGGAAGGTTCAAGGAGGTTTTTATAAAGGTAAGATAGACCTTAGAAATCTGTTAGTATCTTTTAAGACATCTCTAAGTGAACAATGAAAGGAGGCTCAACAGATATAGTTTACTTAAATTCCTAAAGCTTTTGATGTTCTCATCCTGAAAGGACAGTAATTTTTCTCCAGATAGAAGATAAAGTTCTATTGTATAGTGATACATGGCTAACAGACAATAAATGGCAGGAATATGTTTTTGCTTTTCACAATAGATTTTGTTATCTGCTGCGGTACCTGTTCAGTATAAATGACCTGGGAAAGGTAATGAATGGTGATGTGACAAGGTCTGCTCATCATTTTTAGTGCTCTGAATAACTTTGTATCATAATTGATGGTAAAATGATGGGAAAGTCTTTCACAGAGCTGAGTGTTGAAATGATAAAATGACAGGTGAAATTTAATGACAATAAATGTTAACTAATGGACATGAGAAACAACAGACCTAAATAAAAATACATAGTGATGAACTCTGATTTGGTTATTACTGCTAAGGAAACCACCACCACCACTACATGTTTGCTAGCCAACTAATTGGGCTAACAGCCAAAGTCCCACCCAGCACTTTCTCGCTCAAATTCAGTCTTTCACTCCACCCAATTATTCCTGTACAGATTTCCAGCATTTTTTTTTAAAGTAAATTTAAGCCCACCTAAAAAATTTAGTTACCCAGGTTTAGCAGATAGAGGAGTCACTCTGCTTGCTTCTGACACCATTGCTTACAATTTAAGTATGTGATATTATACAGCAATCTGGATATTATTATCCATAGTAGTCGAAACACAAGGAACAAACAAACAAACAAAAACCAAACTATTTAACAAACTTGTTCCTCAAATAGTGCAGGTGCAGATGTCAGTAATATAGCATCACACCAGCCTAATTAAAGAAAAGATCTACTTCCAGAACAAAAGAGAAAAATGTTCCAGGATTTCAAAAGGCATGCATTAGCATAGCTGAGATTATGGACACATCTAGAAAAGAAACTCTTGTATACGCTATTGGATGGTACTTTATCATTTCTATCCATGTTAAAACATTAATTCTACATACTCTTTCAGCCTCATAAAGATGTACCACCTAGGCACAAACCCATGTGTGTATCCCTTTTTAAAAATGTGACAAACTTTTCCATGGCAACATTCCCTGTAAGAGAAGACAGCAATCTCAATACCAAGTACTATACTGATTAAATTAAATATTTCACCTTAAGGAAGAAAAAAAAAAAAAAGTAACATCAATTTAATAGTCTGGGTTTTGATTCTCCCATTGCACTGTATTTCTTGTTACCTGCTAACACTTGTATGAAGCAGGTATCAAGTGCTGCCATTAGTAGGTTTTTATGCTCAACTTGACAGGGGTAAACGTCTACAGTACCTTTAGATTCTAGTTTTTATTTCTAAACAAAAAAGGCACTGATTTCTGATATCTAGGTCAAGATATCACTGCAATCCATGATGTGGTTGCCATAGCTACCAGTTACCTACTAAGGCCTGTTGTCCTTTCCCTAGGATAACCTTAGAAAATGAACACTAGTCAAATATTTTATTATTGGAGTCTTCACTTCTAAACAACCAGTAAATCTTCATTATTGAAGAGAATTACATCTAAATTTTAGATCTGGCAATCCAAACGTACTGGTATCAAGTGGTCATTTAAAGTGTAAAAACAGAACTGACAACTGACTTCACAGACCAAGTTGCAGCAATTGAAAGCTTTTTTTTGTTTTGTTTTTTAATCTATATATGCTGTTTTACACTGTAGATTTCATAGAATGAGTCATTTAGCAGTTGACAGAATACCCTCACCCCAATAGTTCCTTGAATCTGCTTTGGATACTAGTTAGCTGTTACAATGATTAGATTGTGGGAAAATAAAATAAAATTGCAAACACTTTGTCTTTAACAACTTTCAATCTAGAATCACTAGAGAAAATTATAAAAGTTGCGTTAAATGGGAAATTCCTGTCCAACACATGAAGATGTATAAAAAAGACATGCAATAATTCAGTGGCTGTGCAGTATGCTGTAACATTAGTGTCATTTTCTAAGACTAAGTTTTCATAACTTTTCAGAGTCCTTTGAACAGAAGCACTGTGGGGAGAATGGGAAAATATGAAAGAGAAACTCCAACACCAGACGCAAAAAAAAAAAAAAAAAAGCAAACCAACAAGCAATCAGAAAAATGTTCTTCAAGGACTATAATTGTGTTGTTTCTTAACTGGTGTTCTTTATTTTCTCAAAATTTTGATCACTTTATTAGATTAAGTATCTGTGTAGTACGGATGCAAAGTGGCAAATCTCTAAGTCACACATCTGAAAAACATAGAACAGTGGCTCTTAAATGTTTGGGTTTTTTGCTCATTGGTGTGATTGGTTGTTTGGTTGTCCTTTTTTGTTTGTTTTTGTTGTTTGCTTGTTTGTGTAATCCAGTAGCCCTGTCTCCTAACCCAGGACCAAACTGCCTCATTCTATATTTTATTATCTCTTCATTTTTCTTTTGTCTCTTCAATATAAACAACACAGTGTGTAAGTAATGAAAAATATTTACTGATATCCACGCTTTACAATTTCCAATTTTTACTGATTTCCAAGATTTACAAAACACAACCATGCTTCCTATCTTATATCTTTTTTTTTTTAATGCAAGAAATACTAATTTACCTAATTTTATCTAATTTTACTTATTTTTTTCTTCAGAAGCCATTTCATAGTTTTGATCAACGCTGGTACCTTTCTCTTTATATTTGCAAGTGTTACCATAGAATTCTAAACTCTGTTCAATATTTACAGTATGGATACGTGACAAATTAAAATAGTACTCTACAATTTCTCTCTATTCTTTCATAGCAATTACTAATATCCTATTTACTGTTTTGACAGCTACTGAATTTTGACCATTTTCAAAGCTATCTTCAAGTTTTCTAAAAACTGTCTCCTGTGATTCTAACATCTTTTCATTGTGTGGAAATAGATAAATTAGAGTGCATAATTGAATTTCATCAGTCATTTTATCATATGACTATACATAAAGTATCAAGAGACCTTTTTGTATTTCATTTCTTTGCAGTCATCTTTATATTTGATTTCCTTTAATAATTTCATACCATGTGCAAATTTTGTTACTTTAATATTCAGTCTCTTTCCAATCTCCAGCCTGTACATCTAATATATAATCCTGTACTGCAACAGTACAGATCCCTAGATGGCCCAGTATAGTTACCCTCCATATCAATCACTCTGTATGTTTTTCCCTAATCTATTTTCTATCTTTTAAATATATCTTTTAAGTCACAAGATGACCCACTCCTTTGGAAGCTTTGTTTCTGTCAGTCAGGGATCCTGTGAGATTTTTTTTTAATTCAAAAACAAGTTATGCATTCAAGTAATGCATTTTACTTGCTTTGCATGTATTCTTTCTGTGGTTCCTGTATGTATGTCATGTACTTGCATTGCAGCGCAACAGCTTCTCTCCTAGTTCATGACCTATGTGCCAGAGAAAGGTTTTTGACTGGGCCTATGATTATCTGTGACTAATGTGCAGAATAACTCAGAGAGAAGTCATTGTGTTTCAGCTGCTAGAGTGAAGGTGGAAGATGGGACCTTCAGAGCCACCTCCAAAGCCCCAATCAGCTGCGTAATATCATGTGCTCTCCTCGTGATAATCAATTTTTCAGGGTTTGCTGTAGCCACTGGCATCACATAGGTTGCTATTCAACATATATTAGGACTTGAGAGTCCTAATATATGCACAGAAAATGAATCTCCCGAAATATTGTAACTAAACATCTTAATGTGGATTTCTTTGTCCTCTCTTTGTGAACTGCTGAGAAGATTGTTATCCCACTTCCATCTGTACATAGTCACTTTCATTGCAAAATATTTAATTTGAATGGTTAAAATATTTCTCCTCCATCTTATACGAATCTTCCAGAATGTCTAATATAGCATGGCATTGGTTTCTGAATGTCATACGCACTTCTTGGATTTATCTTTGATCAGACTATTAAGAATTATGAAGGAATTGTGGAAGAACAGTGGCATTTATCTTTCTGCTAACATATTATCTCATCCTGTGGCACCACAGATATTGTTGCATCTCTTTCATTTTGGACCTTCCATGCTCACCTGTCTCAAGGTCAACAGGATGATATAATAACAGGAAAGCAAAACAAACACTGTCGAATGGAAGCAACATTTCATAATAAGCTGTAATGGCAACTCCACAAAGACAGCAAAGGAATGTAGCTTTTTAACTGAACAATACCTGACAGATTCAATAATCAGAGGAAAGCCTTAACTGATGACATTTCATTGGCATAATGAGTTGAAGCTGGGAAAAGAGAGTCTCTTATTAATTAATCAAACAAAGCACAAACTGTTTCAGTCACTTACTCTCTGCCATTTTCCATTAATCATAAGACGGTGTATTAAACTCATTTGAATTCACTGGCCACTGAGTTTTTCTGTGTGAAAAGCATTGGCAGCATGGTGTACACCTACGCAGGTATAAAACACATCAGAAATTCATGTTTGTGAACTTAAAAACTCTCATCTCTGCAGGAAGTGTTGATAATATTTCTCCAAAAGCCAGAAGACAGAGTAAAGCTACCTCCTCCCTAACAATCTGTTACCTGGCTGCAGGTGTTTAATCCCTCAGGGTGGATTGGTAGTACAACATGAGATACAGGCAGCTATGCCGACTGCTGTCAAAGTAACTTTTTTCTAACACTGTTTGCCATGGAGAACTTTCTGTGTTATTCCCAATAGTATTTTGTCTTTTACTATGCATTTAAAATGTACATAGATCACTCTGAAAGTAATGCCTCCTTTTTATTTCAATGGAAACTACAACAAATATGAAGAGAACAATAGCACTATTTGATAGACTTTTTCTACTGCCAGAAATGTTACATGTGTATTATGGTCTTCGTAGTTATTGTAGAATTGCATATTTTACCTTAGTTTCAGAGCTTTTGTGTTAAATTTGAAACTAACTGTACTCTGACTTCAGAGTATATGTCTGTTTCTCTATATTCACATGTATCATATGCTCACAATTCACACAGCTAGCATTGAATGACTTTTTCAATTGTACTCTCAATGGAAATCAAGCAATAGTGTAGAATGGATCAATAAACAGAACTCTTTCAGCTATAGATAAAGAACTAATCAATCAAAAGCAATATTTTATTCAGCCTTTGTGTACATTTAACATGGTCATTAGTCTTGTCAAGGATTCTGAATATGGTCTGTATATCATTTAAAATCCACTTTGCTTAATCCGTCAAGGTATAGTTAAAAAATACAGCTATTTTTTGTGTAATGAGATGGCATAATAGACCATGTACTCAATTTTTCTCTATTTACAAATATTTTACTCTCTGTAATAGCATATCTGAGAAAAAAAGCTTCATTTTAAAAGCTAATCTTTGATATTGTCAGTAAAATTCAGCAATTTTTAATCACCTCCAAATCCCTATCCATTTTACAGCTATCTAATATTTTGGTTTTAAGGATTTTTTTTCTTTTTTGAGATGTATGGGAAGAGACTACATGAGTTTCTCTGAATATTTCTATTGCAATCTAATTTGAAAATCTGTCAAAACTTTGTAAGTCAGTATCCAGCTTATTCTAGTGTGAAATGACTTAATATTTATTCTTTGTAAGAAGATACCGGCACTGCCAATGAATACTATAAAAAATGAACTTATGAAAATCTATTTTCTAAAGGTAATTCTAACCACTGTGGAATCTGTGGAGGACTATGATAAGTCCAAAATCAATTGATCGAAGCAAAATACAACATTTATTTAATTTGAGCAACAGATTTCCCTGAGAATGCAGGAAGGTTATGTGGGCATTTGTTAGCAGGGAACATCCGTTACTTGGATGAGTTGTGCCATATTCCACCTCCAGTCTGAAAATAGCTTTTAAAAATGGTGCCAATTTAAATTTAAAAGGAGATTACTGAGATATAGCTCAAAACAAATGAAAATTGAAATTAGTCAATGATGACAGATGTTTATGGAAGTTTGATCATACCCTGTTAAGTGGGTTACAAAATCAGGTTTGCCTGCTTGTGACTGATCTTTAGTGCATACAACCATTGAAACGTTTGCAGAAAACAGATATCAAACTAGACGTTGTCTCTATTTCTGGTGTTGTCTCCCAGTTCCTAAATAAGGGAATATCTAATTTGTGGCCTTTGCGGTGACAAACCAGCACAGTCCTCAAAAAGTTTTTTGAAAAGACCTGATTTCATAGGTGTATTGTGAATATGGACATGGAAGTAAATATGTTGGAAAACAAGTAGAATG
Organism: Penelope pileata; assembly: GCA_013396635.1. Taxonomy (NCBI): domain Eukaryota; kingdom Metazoa; phylum Chordata; class Aves; order Galliformes; family Cracidae; genus Penelope; species Penelope pileata. Next base: position 99,689 of record WBMW01004153.1, on the reverse strand, counting down.
AAAATCCTTAGAGCTGGAATTGAAAAATACTTAGGACTTCTGCATGTATCTCCTGGCAGAGAATCAGATATCTTATGAAAATTTCCTAACTATGGATAGTAGCTCCTAATGAAGGGCTGAACAAAAGTTCATTAACTTTCATTTTAATGTACATTAAATCTAAATCTATGAAAGGGATTTAGCCTACAGTGAGCTGGAATGTTTTACTTGTCATTTTGAAGTACTACTACTGATTTATTTGTAAGATATGTTGTTGCACTGCAAGAAATCCGTAGTTCCAGATGTAGCCTTATATTTTTCTATTTCTCTTAGGAACTTATTTGCAGTTATTCTCCTGGCTTTTATCACAGGCTTTTATGAAAATACCATCTGTACAGTTGATTTTCAAACTAAAAGTAAATGCAGACACTAAAAACAAAAAAATACATATAGTTAAAACCAAGGGATGTCTAAGTAGTGAAAGAAAAAAATAATGAATACATATTAACCCCAAGTCTGCAACTACTGTAGTACTTTTGAACATAAGCAACCCAAATTACTAAAATCAGTACAAGAGATCAGAAAGGAGCGTTGTGCTCCTTACACTAGATTAGAGCAAAACAATTAAGTCTAGGAACTTCTGAGAAATGAGATACAGTCAGGATCTGATTTAGTGGTTGGCAATCCTGGCCACAGCTAGGGGTTAGAACTAGATGATCCTTGAGGTCCCTTCCAACCCAAGCCATTGTACGATTCTAGGAAGATTCTATGAATCACTGGATAGGGTATTAGAGAAGTTACAGCTCTTACCACATGGTGTATGAATATCTGGACGTTAACAACATATGAGTGCAGTTTAATTCCTCTGTTTGCTCTGCATTATAACCCAGGAACATGATTAATATTTATAGGCAGTAATCAAAGATAACATGTACAGGAGGGGTTATTTCTGAAGCACCCCTCTGCCAGGATAAATAAAATTTCTTGAATAATTTCACGCAGAATAGAAATAGTGGTTTGAAAACATTAAGAATGACAAGTTAAAGCTTAAGCACTGCAAACAAATTAATTTTCAAGCTGTGATACTTTGAATTGTTTTCATAATAAAAATACTTTTCAGAAGTTAATTTTGAATATTTTTGTCTAGTAATAGAAAATTTAACTTCTTGAGCATGCAATTTAAATGTATCTATATAATGGATTTAATTTATTTTCTGAATGTACAATGTTAGGTTATTTACTGCACTTACAAAATAAATTCTCACGTTTTATGCATATTATATACGTAATAAAATTGAGAAATTTATTTAAAGCAGCACAATTATTTAAAACAAATCTTAGAAGTCAAATAAAACTTATTTTAACAACTTGTAACAAAGACTCAAATATTAGAAAACATGAAAATATTTTGAACTAAAGAATTTCATAGGTGAATATGAAAACAGTTATGAGGTTTTATCAACAAATAATTAAAAATTTCTATTTCGTTTCTGACTAATCTAGTTGGACTTCAGCAGAAACATATATATATAAGCTTGTTTTCACATGAGGCTTAATGCTTTGCTGAATCTCGATTCATGACAATAACACCTGTCAAAATCATAAGAGTGTTTTCAAGATCTTTCCTCAGGAATAAGGAATCAAGAATTAAAAGCTCATCCTGAAATTTTCTGTGACACTTTTATTCAATATTTTATCATAAGATATTGCCTGAAATAGACACATTTTCTTGTTTTCTACAAAAAATGTTATAGGTGTTCAGAAACTGCAGAACTTCTGGTAAGATCTGTCTTTCATTAACATCTGCAAGTTATTTTTGAGAGCTGAAAAAAAGTTCTTTATGAAACCTCTGCACATAAAAGATGCATGTGTAGGTTGCGTTCATTTCTAAACCATAATGGATAGCATGTTTTACGGTCTTGAGAATCCTACACCTATAAATACAGGAAAATTAATACTTTTTTTGTCTAAAAAAACCTCTTCTAAACAGGATGCAAGGTGATAGCTGTTTTACACTTGACAATAAATACTAAGAAATTCTTAATACACCACCTGAACTCTTCCTGATTAGCATTTAAAAATTTCCTCTAAGTTTTTGCTACATTCCAGTTCACCTCTGAAGACAAAGTGTGATCCACAATCTATAAATACTTTCGTGTGAGCAGTTTACTCCATTTTTATAAAAAGCAAACATTCCTTGTTTATCACATCTACTGGGTTTGATAGGAATGGGAAAAATTGTTTGGAAATAAATTGATAAAACTGAGTAATTAATGAGATTGAATTAGACCCATTTGTAATCAAGACTACATTCTGTGCCAATCTTTTTTGTGGCTTGTCAACATTTGTGCATGACTTCAACATATAAGTTTGCAGCAGCTGTTGCCTGTTATCGCTTTGCTTAGTCAGACAGACAACTGAAAAATTTGCCTCACAAATATTTCTAAGGCAAATTCAGCAGTGCTTGCTTTCATTTTTTGGTTGATCTTATTGTAAGCATTTACCAGGATTATACTAGTTTGATTTTACCTAGGTTGCAATCTCCTTCCAGAATTTTTTGCAATCTGGTTAATTTGCCTTACCTAGTAATTTTCACGAATTCCTGCAGATCCAAAACCCAGAAATGCTTACACTTCTTAATGTTTCTGAAACATTTTTGAACATTTTTTCCATAGGTGAACAACTGAGAAGAAAATTTTTTAGTAGATCTCACTGTGAGAGAGTAATGGAAAAAAGCCAGATTACTTAGAACATTTTAACTCTACATGCTAATCTCATTTTTAACTCAAAAAAAATCAGCAGAACTTTTTGCCTAAAATAGTGGCAGTGTATCAATAAACAAATGAAGTGGAACAAAAATATTCTTTGATATTTGGAATTAAAACCAGAGAAAATTATAATAGCCTGAGCTAAAAACATGCAGAAGTTACTGTCATATATTCCCTATTCACCAATGCATCTACACCCTTCAAACATTGACAAGTAAAATGAGCCCTTTATGAAAGGAAAGTAACAAAATACAGGCACCCATCTCTAGTTTTTAGACTGCCTAGTACTTAGCTTAATAGATGCATACATTTTAGAGACTCCATAAATGTAACTGTTATGAATTCTATTCTGCTAATGTGTGCATGTACACGTTATTAACAGTGTCAAATGTAGCTGTGCTGCTATTATCAACAGTAGCTGATCATTTTAGATGATTTGCCCTCACTCCATCATACTTACTTGTTTGAATGAAGAATCTCAAGCTCAAGTAAAATTCACTTAGAAAAAATGTGTCCTTAATATTAACAAGAATATCTAATTAGTAGCCAATGTCTTAAAGAATATTTTTCCTAAAAGTATCCTTGGGATGGGAGAAGGATCTTTAAAAGGGGCATATTCTAATCACCCTTCTCAATTATTTTTTTAATTTTTTTTTTTTTTTTTAAGTATAGTTGTACTCAGGCATTTTTTAACCATTTTACATTTCTATTGTCTCTACTCTTAGCTTTCACATGTGACCACAGCAGAGACATCTTCCTTAGAGTACCTTTAGAATGTATTGTTCTATATATAATTGCTAAATCACTGCTCTCATAACCAAGTAAAACATTACCACACCTACCATCTGTTACAATCATTTCAGATGCCAGCTCCAATTGGCATATTGACCAACACTGTGAAAATGGCCTCATGGTTAACAAAGAAACCTGGATGTCTAGAAACTCAAGCTATTTCCATATCTCAGTATTTTAAATTTATCAAAATAAAATAATTACTCCTAGGGTTTTCACAGGTATGTTTTCAGTTTCTGCTTTGCTTTTAAAAGTTGTATTGAGATCTCTGAATTAAATATTTTTAAAGTTCAGTATAGTACTTTTTTAAATAACTGAAAAGTACTTATTTTCTTATTTGAAATCGTATTTTACTCACTGTTACTATATTGTCATCAATCTGCCAGACAGATATTTAAGCCAGCTTTGAAGTAATCAGATGATGTGCCAGCTGTAATGAAGATGAAGCAAGATATAGCTTGTTATACTTTTCCTTTCCTTGATATCACAATGTAGACCTATCAAGATGGCTACAAGGAATTCTACTGTTTTAGAAGTGTGTCATACTTACCTGTTCTTCCACATTAGTGAAATGTGATCTGTAATTGGTTGCAATAGATTCTTGGACTTACAGTAGACACCATGAATTCCTTGGGTTAAATGGCTGTTTTTCCCTGGCAATACCATCTTGCAAAAAACAAGCAATACTGTTTTGGCTTTATTGCATTAGAGGCTTTACTTTAAAGTGCAAGAAAAACTTGAGACCACTATGTATGACTAAAATAATTCAGAGCATCTTCTATACATTTCTTAGCTAATATGAAATAGACTCAATCATTCTTTGGCATAAAATCAATGTGATTTGAAATTGACAAGCTCATTTTATCAAATTATTTTTAGGAAAGCATTTTTAAAGTAAGATTCAAGAGTACCTCTCTCTAGCTTTTCTCCAGTCATTTCTTCACGTTAGGACACCTCTATTATATTCTTTTATTCTTTTATTTATCCTTTTTTATTTCTTGTTTATCAAATGTTGATCATTCTTTTTCATTCTATTTAGGTATGAAGGATTTTCATGTCTTCCCCCCCCCTCTCCCAACCCTTTTCATTGCTTTTCTTTCCCCATATGGGAAAAACAAGATTAAAAATATTTCATGAGATATGTCAGTAATCAAATCTCCCTCAGTATTCATAGAATCATAGAATGGTTTGGGTTGGAAGGGACCTATCTTAAAGATCGCCTAGTTCCAAATCCCCTGCCATAAGGATGGACATCTTCGACTAAGCCAGGCTGATCAAACCTCCATCCAGCCTGGTCTTGAACACTTCCAGGGATGGATCATCCAAAACCTCCCTGGGCAACCTGTTTCAGTGCCTCACCACATCCATAATGAAAAATTTCTTCCTTATATCTAATGTAAATCTAACCTCTCTTAGCTTAAAGACTTTACACCTTGTCCTCTCACTATATCCTCTTAGACGGTATCACTTCTAGGGCTGGAGGAGGTGATCCTTGAATATCAACCACCTTCCTTGGGCCCTCGTTCCCCCCTCCAGGGCTATATCCCTTGGTACTCTATGAAGCAGATCGCTGAAGAGGCCAGTCTGCTCTTCTGAAGTCCAGGGTAGTGAGCTTGCTGTGTGCACTCCTCTAGCTGCTCCAAGGATCTTGAACTCCACCATTTCATGGCCACATAGCTGTTCTTGACATATCCCACCAATCCCTCCTTGTTGGTGAGCTCAGAACTTTCCTAGTAGGACTGAAAAATTATTAATACTAGGGTTTAATTAATTAATTAAAATTAACTTCGACAATCAAAGGGTTATATTTATTATCCTAATTTATCAGACTTGGATGTCATACCCTCTTAATGCTGAAAAATTAAACAAACTATTTTTACTTAATTTGTAAGTCTACTGAAACTAACATCTTCTTTGAAACAGATCAGATTAACAGAACTAGTTTAAAACTCTTTTGGAAAACATTGCTACATGCTATTTCTGTGTATTTCTATGTGCCTGTACATATGGTTAACAAATCTAGTGGAATTCGTATTTTATTCACAACCGTATCGTATTTTAACGGTTACTAAACTAACTTGTTTATACGAGTAGAACAATCTGGGTTGTTATAACAGAATGTCTCAGCTTAACTAGAATGCCTGAAAAAGATATATGTGAGGTATCAGTAGCAGCTGGTTTGGAATTCATGCTGGGAAAAGTATTGTTGCACAAGATGTTGGAAGAGAAGCAGTGCCAGATAACATCGTCATTAAGTAAAGATTTCTAACTATCCGTGGTCAGAAAAACTACAGGCTTGCAACCTTCCAAAAGGAGCCAGCCTAAATAAGGCAGTGAAAAACATCAGTATTTTCTGGTTAGGAAACAATTTTTAACCGCATCAAACCAGGAGCTGGACTTGAGAATCCTTTTGGGTCCCTTTCAACTTGAGATATTCTATGATTCTAAACTGCATTACTGATGATCCATTTTAGGGATTTGTGTCCTATTTGGTACATCACTGCTAGATTAATGAAAGGATATCATGACTTGATGTTGTAACGTAGACAAAGCATTAATTTCATGTTTATGGAATTAGAATAAAAATAATATTGTTCAGATTGATTTCTGTCACTTTATGATGTAGGTTAAATTTGTACTTTTCACACTAGCTATAGAAACTTGTAATTGTGGTTCTAGCCTACAGGATTATACCCCAGTGCTATTCCAACTTAACAGTAAACTGAGTTTAGATCACAACAGAATCTAAATTTACAGCTAAGTGGTCTAATGTCAAATAGAATTTATGTGCACTTCTAATCGAAGAATTTGTAGACTTATCTTCTGTGAAGATTCAGGTGAAGAGTAGGAACCCTGGCCCAGTACAATCCTTGAATCTCCGATTCCTTACACTCCCACCTACAATAACCATTCTTTGTGATAGGTCTCTGGTATATCACAGGATATAGCAACAATTTTCTGAAAAGTTCTTTTTCTTCCCTTTCCTTTTCTTCTTGGGATGACTCTGATAAGAAATGATACACGGCCTGCTCTGAAAATAATGCCTCCTATTTTATTATGTTGGCCCACAATGTCAGAGGTGGTTGTTGGTGGTATAGCAGTAGAAGTAGAACCTTCCCCACCAATATTCCATTACATTTTGTTGCTGTGCAACAGATGGCAGCAGAGGGCCAGTCTGACAAAATAGTGCCTGACATGGAAGTGCGTATCAAGCAAAGGGGTGGAATTCAATTCCTCTATGTGGAAAAAATTGCGCTCATTGATATTTATCAATGCTTTATAGTGATGAAAGATGGACTGCTTGGGCAACATTTTCCTAGCAATGATGATGCCATAGCAGCTGTGAAATCTCCCAGTGCAGATTTTTATGAGGACAGCATGCAGGCTCTCATTCATTGCTGGCAAAAATGCATAGCTAATGATCATATGTTGAAAAACAGTGTTTTGTAGCTGAGAATTTGATCTGTCAAATAATATTATTGTGCTCTTTGTAGCTGTTGTCGTCTCCACAGAAGTAAATAGGAGGCATTACTTTCGGACCAACCTACATATGTGATTGGTTTGAGTTTTATATGGTATATTATTCCAGTACTTTCTGCATCAATCCATGTCTTTCCTTAAATTTTAAAATTAACTATGTCAATCAATTAGTGTAGCATATTTATCTCTTCTTATACTTCTGATACATTTTTAGAAAGTTATAGTAAATTGCAAATAAAGAGTATTTATTCATGAGCTAAATTTCTTTTGCACATCCAGTAATTAACATTTGTAGCTGTTGTGATGTGGGCAAGTGTCAATATTTACCCTTTTTATTAAGGAGTAAATAAAAAATATTTAAGGAATTTTCGTTTTAAGTGGCAAGAAATTTGGAAAAGCAGTTGGATTTCCCTGACTAAGCTAATTTAAAACTGTCTCTTCTCTGGGTCATTTTATTCTCTGTAATGTCATTTTTTAAGGGAAAAAAAATTAAAACGAGTAAGCATCTTTTAAGCACATAGAATATTAGGAAATATATATTTCTACAGTGGATCTCTCACACCACCTTTGTCTATACATTAAAGATGAATATTTAAGAAAACAAAATGTAGTCTGAACATACCTAGGATGAAGCAACTTGTGAGGAAGGGAAAAGGATGTCTTTCTCTTGTTCTTAAAAGCTGCTAGCACAGACAGATTCTACCATTGCAGACCACTGAAAGATAAGGGTTTTGTTTTGAGGAAGTTGTTCTCTATTATGAATGCAGAACACGCTGAGGTATCTACTAGCAAATAAGTACATTTTGTATCATACATTCTGCACCATAACATTAATTCTTGGGAACATGGAGACAGCTTTAAAGCTTTTAGTAAGACATAATGATCAGAAAAAAGTAAAACAAACAAACAAAAAACAGAAAACAATATACTGCCAGAGGCTTGGTTTATTTTTTTCTTAGTGAAACATTCATTTTTGAAATACTGACTCTTTAGATCAACGTGGGATGAATGAACCCACAGTAAATGCTAATACTTCTTGCCCTTACAGAAATCTATGAAAAACTCAATATTTTTTCCTTAAGAACTCAGCGAGGGACATCTCAGAAGAGTTTTGTCCTGACCTCTACTTTGAGAATTTCCTTTACTTTGAAAGCCCATGGAGATTTCATTGTTTTGTTCATTAAAGTGTGGTATACCACATTACCTTAAAGACCACAGAGGTTGATCATGATTTTTCTCAACAGCAAAGACTTTTGTGCATGTGACTTCCTCATTTTAGAGGTTTTTGGGGACAGACTCTGTTACTCTTTCCTGATTACCACATATTTAATCGGGACTATTTTGGGCTTCACTTCAACTAAGGAGTTGTATTTCAACCATACATGTACAAAATGTCGTCTTAAAACAGGATTTTTCAAATACAGTTTTCCAAGGAGAACGGAGTTCTCTCTGCTGTTACCTATCCCTTAGTGTAATCTTGCATCCCAATAGGAGGCAGCACACAACCATTCTATATAACAACTGTTGGCAAATGCAAGCAATGGAACAAATGCCAACTCTTCCAAAGCCAATGCCTGTCAATGCCTGCTCCCTGGTTGGCAGAGAGCACCCTGCTCAAATGCTAAGAGGTTTGTTGGCTTCACTGTCTGCTATAATTCACCCTGTTATGGAAGAAAACAGCTGTCCTGTGATCATGACCTGGAAACATGCCATCACAACACACTGAGTTAAAATCCCAACTTGACTGCTAGTACTAGAATTCAGTCTCATGACTGTTGGTGAATGAATTGTAGAGTAGTCTTAAGGGGATAGAGTATAATTGATTAATTTTTAATGCAATGTCTGGAAAATGATCTGCACTTGAAAATCTTTATTACATGCACAATTAACAGAGCCCTGGCATTTTATGTCTTCAGAAGACAGAGGTCAAACAAGAAGTTCCTAGTGCAGCCACACCTCATATGCCCCCCAGATATGTGCTAGATGTTATACATGCTGGTAGGATTTGCTATTCAGTTGTCAGATACAAATGCAGGCTATGATCTACCCATGGAACTCTGAGACAGCTATATATACCTCTAAACTAAAATAAGCCACCTTGCTTCCCAGAAGATATCTTTCTGCTTTCTTATCTAACCTGCACATCAATTCAACATCACAATGCTGTGCTAAAATACTTTGCTAAAGAATTTCACACAAGTATCACATAGCCAAATGGATTCATATTTGGAATACATAGATATTAATTAAGAAATATATACTATAAGACTAGGTTTGGGCCTAGTAGCTTTAATCTTTTATTTCAGTTATTAATAAGCTTTAAATTAAAAAAAAAATCTATCCAATGAGTCATAAAATGTGACTCCTACAGCCTTTGTAAATCTGAAGGCCACCTGTGAATTTTTGAGTTTCGAACAAAGTATTCTCAAACTAATTTCAGAGCATAAAGTTGCACTGGAATAGCTGATTTAGTTTTCACAGTAAAAGAAACAAAAAAAGAAGGCAGAAATATATATATATAAAAGCTGACAAAATTATAGAATGTCAAATAAATTACTGCCAATTTATATAGTAGTTCAGTTTAGAAGAATCTAGGTATACCTAGAGTCACGTATATACATTGGTATAGCATCACATTGTCTGCTTTGACAAATTAGTTAAATATAAGAATTCTGAAACTGGAAAAAGAATGTACTTTTATATATATCTATTTTTATGGGTATCTACTTCACCTCTGGTAGCAAATGTAAATTATTTTGGGGGATATAGTTTTGTAATACAAGTATATAGCTAGACTGAATATGAAAATGTTTCTTTAGATATGAAATCTGCTCTGCTGTATTCGTTGACATTTAGAGTAAAATTCCAACTTAAACTCAGAACTCTTCAGGGCAGGAGCTTTGAACTCTATTTATAATGAACTCAACACTTTTTTTTTTTTTTTAAATCACCACATAAGAAGTAATAATGACAGTAATAGCATTTCCTAAATATAAACATAAATATTTACAGCCTGATAAAGACTCCACCTGAGAAATCAGTTAGAGATATGTGTATGAGACTTGGGACAGCTGGTTTCTACCTAGTGGTAGAAGGTACTCTGCTGATTCAAAATGAGCAACTGGGGATTTCCCCAACCTGGGGGGGGGGGAGGGGGGAAGCTGGCTTAAAGCCAAAATAACCTGGTGTTCAGCATGACTAAGAGTCTAGGCCATAATGTTTGTGTTTGAATATTTGTTTCTGTTGTGCAAAGAGAAATAAGTACCAGTAATAGAAAATAAACTTATTATCTAGCATATCAAATGACACCACAGTTTGCTTAACAAAATCTAAACATACTTCTGTCTCTGAATTTTCTTCTCAGTATCATTCTCTAAAGTCTCTTGGTATAAAAAACATGATTTGATTTGTATTTATCATAAGAGGTAGAAGAATATGAAGTGAGCAAGAAACAAAGATAGTAGTGTTTTATTCTGATCCTTCCCATAAAAGTCATTGAAAAGCTTTCATAGTACAGTACTACTCACCATGATTAAAAATAATAGAATTTGGATTTTAGCACAACATTTTAATTTCTTGCATTCTGATTAATATTTATTTACTTACTCAAAAGACTTCTACAGTTCCATTATAGGGTTATACAAAACCAGAAACTTTGATCTGGAATTGTATTCTGCTGCCAGAAAGACTGCTTAGGCCACCAGACCCTTCAGTTCTACAAGCATTGATTCAGACAAGCACTAGGGTCATAATTAGCGCTAGCATAAACTAGAATACTCTTTTGTCAGCTAGTGACTTACCATGATACCTACCAGGCCAACATCTAGGAGTCCAGGACAAATATGATATATTAAATATCTATTTCTGTTCACAAATGTGTAAGACATGCTGTGAATATGATGCAGAGTCTGTCTGCCTGTGCAAGCATAACAGAAAAGTTCCAAACTCTCATGACTACACCATTTATCTCATCTGACTATGCCATTGTCCTGTCTGGAGCCGGGGGCACTTCTCCATATCATTTGGTGCTAGCTCTACTACTACTTTCTCACTTTTTCTCACATTTCCCAATCCACCCAAGCTCTGCCTGGCTGGCCCTTACTTAAGCCTGGGGCAACCGCATTCTAGGTCCACCCACCTTCCGGTCACAGGTGCAGGTGATCTACCAGGATTCCCTGGGGCCAGCCACGCCCCTCCATCATGTGCTCAACCATCAGTTCAGTCCCTGATCAATAGTTTCCCTACAGCAGAGTTGAAAGTATTCAGAACATGTTGGATGCCTACTGCATCAATATGTACCTGATAGGAGTCCAAGGCAGAAGGCATTGATCTTTTTGCTTTCCAACTGTCCTACGGTGCTCAGGTTAAGTATTTGTTCTGGCAATTTACAATAGTATGCTCCCCGATATTCTTTTGAATACTTGAGAAAATACAAAAATCTTGCTAATCAGAACCGCTTTTGAGCACAATATTCAGTTGCTAACATACAAATTTATTGTTAATGAGTAAAACCAGCACTGACATTTCTTGATAAAAATATAGAACAGACCTTTTTATATTGCTTTTTATACTCAGTTATCACAGAGTACTTTACAAATCAGTACTTTACAAATTAGAATCTGGCAATGCAAAGAATATGCAGGCAAACAAAACACTGTTAGGCTGTGTTGTGGTTCAAACACTGGTCAAGGACCAGATGCTGCAGATGAGATAAGAATCTTTCAGGGAATACTGAACTCCTTCCACAGCGATTTGTGCCCATGAATGTTATAATCTACTTTATTCAGCAAAGGGAACTTCATTGACTGCAGCTACATTGGCTTCCCAGAGATGCTGGTGTATTTTATGAACATTTGATTTTACAATTCAAAAAACTTCACATCACTTTATTAAGTGACCATTTCAACAATTTTTTCCTGAAATTCCTATTAATGTTCAGTATTCTTCCTTCTAAAACCACAATGAAATTAAAGAGAACTATATTCTCTTTAAAATGTTCAATCATAGCGTGTGTTAAAAATAGTTGTAAGACATAAATTAAGAAATTTGAAAAAAATGTTGCCACAGAAGTAGACAGAGTAATAACTACAGTGACATTTTCTAAAATATATTTACGTGAATTTCCAGCATGAACTAATACAATTTTCTTTTACTAATAAAAATTATTTATATTAATCTATAAAAGTGATGATAAACAGTTTTTCTGAATAAATACACCTTTTATTTTTGCATGATGAGTGAACTTGACATGACTAGACATTTCCAAGCCAATGGGAAGTAGATGGAGTTAAGACAATCCTCACCCACTAAATTAAGATCTGCAAGTGTAAGCTCTTTTCATCCCCTCAAGCCCCTACTAAATAGCTGTCTTCATTGATAATTTATGAAGCAAGCATAGAGGGTCCATGCCATACCAGCAAGCAAGAGTCACAAATGATTTATATTAAAATTTCATACTGGCAGTGTTAAAACTTAGCAAGACACAAGATCAATTGACAAAAAGGTTGAGCTTTTTGCCCTACACTTTCCCAAGCTTGAAGAGAAAATTACAGTAATTGAAAAAGCCTTATGAGGCTATTAATAACAAAATGTCCAAATTTAACTATGATCTAACCTAAGAAATCTAAATTTCCTTCCAAGTAATAACACTTTACATAGTATATATGATGAACTACCTCGGAAATAGATACTAAAGTAGGACATCCTAATGAATGAAGGACTTGTTTGAATTTAGCCTGAACACTAGAAAGCTGTTCTTACCTGTGAAAGCTCAAAATCTCCCACAGGTATTGTAGCTTTTTTTTTCTGCTATTGTAGTCAAAGCACTTCTTATGGATGAGAGAAAAAGAGATGTTGATTTTGAAGGGTAAACTGAAGCTACAGAATGGGTAATCTGCATTAAATAAACACCTTCAGATAATCCTCTGACACTGAAGAAGATTTTTCAGGCTGACCCCTCATCTCCTTCTCCACAGAAATATTTTTGCTATCCCCATGACAGTGAAATTTGTCACTCTTTAAATCTTGCTTTGTCTTTAAATTTGGTCTAATGCTGCTGAGAATATCAAGCTGGCTCTGAACTCTGGCAGCTTTTGGCACTTACCTGCTACCTACAGGGCACAGGGCAGCCCTGCGAGGAAGGCCTCTATGGCTACAGAACGCAGATTTTTCTTCAGTAGCTGAAGCAACCTGGAAAGCAACTTTTTATTTTCTGCAATGAGAGTATAAAATGAAATCTGGGCTGTAAGTATAGTCAGGTCGCTAGACAATATTGTATTATGGGGGAACATGTCAGTACACAAAGCACTTTCCTCTCTGTGAATATGATTTTCAAACCTAAGTGAAAGCTCATTCAGACTATTGTATAGTAAGATACACATTTTGTGTCACTATAGACCCTTGCTGTATTGCAAGAGCCCTCTGTCTCTTTCATCTTTTTTTCTTCATTCCATTTTCTCACTGTAGAAAGAAGGCATGCACAGCTTTCACATTCACAAAGCTTTCATTTCAATGAAATTTTAACTGCAAGTTCTGAAAATATTATTGATGCAACTACAGGCAGATTCCATGGGTCTATTTTGACACAATTACAACATATTAAAAAGTATCCCTTTCCTTCATCTCTGTTTGTTTTTAACTTATCTTAATTTTGGTTTTTCTATTGCTAGATGCAGTCTCTCTCTCAGGGATTTATGTTACAGTTTTGCTTTAAAGTCAGTGACCACAAGCAGTTAAGTCAGAAAGTGGAATCATATTTCGAATAAGTTCAAATAATTTTGGCTTTTGTCCTGTGTTCAGGAATATTTCTTTCATGTTTAATGCATATGGAAATATTTATGAAACCTCCCATTTCCATCACTACTTGTTTTCACATATTTGAATGTATTCTGTGCTCACTTGAAACCAATACTTTGGCAAATTTAAATGTATGTTATTCAGAAAAAAAAAAAAGTGACCGTATGTTTTTTCCTTCAGACTCTTGATCTATAAATTTAATTTTTGATTAAAATATTATGCTTTTATGTGGGAGAGAGTTGTAAAATAATGCTTTATTTTTACTATTTTTACTCCTATGGTGGTCTCTTTTGAAAATATTAACACTATTTATGTAGGCTTTTCAGGTTATTTATCTCTACCAAGTACTAATATTCTTGGGCAATTCTTTATTTCGTATAAATCTGTAGCTTTGCTGGTTTCATTCGTGCTCTGTAAGTGTATCACTGAACAGAAGTGATAAAACAATATTTTATTCTATGGGCACTCTCAAGAAATAATAAGTACCTCATCAGAAGCCCTCAAGGTGCTTTAGAAACATTAACTGAATAAGCTTTATTTTGCTCACTTGGGGTAGACAAGCATTGTTAGATTCTGCAGCATTTTAGCAAACATTTGAAGTTGTTATCTTAATAAGTTGTTTCAAGGGAAGAGAACTACTTTTTTAGAGGAGATAAATATTAAAATACTATGTCTTAAAATAACATCTTGAGAGCAATTACTGAAGTTAACAGGAAAGTTCACTTGACTTTAACATCTCCCAGCCTGCACAAACTTCTGCCTCACTACCTGCCAAATTTCAAAGGTGAGATAAAAATGTTTTGATGAAGGAGGCCTGGGTAAACATTAAAAACTTCACAGCCTATTGCTTTTTGCATCCTAGATCAGATTCATTGCATTGACATAGACCCAGTAAGGGGTAGTGAAGTTAAAAACCACTGATTGAAGGAGGAGTTATGGAATGTTTCTTTGTAAGCCTTGCAAGATTATTTTTATAAACATATTTCAGTAGAATGTTGTAGATGATATCTACTTAAAATGAATAACTAAGAAAAGTCACTGATCTTTATGGTCCTTCTTCCATAAAACAAGAGGGATGAAAAAGTCTTGTATCACCTCTAGAAGTATGCTACCATCTTTTGAGTTCTTCCAGTGTTACCATAAGTCATAGTAATAGTAAATCATATCTCTCAGGTTACAAGGCCACTTTTATCATTAAGCATTTTTCTTTATCTACTTTTTCAGGTTGCCTTGAAGATCAATTTTCTATCTATCTCCCTATCTATGTCTTTCTATCTAGCTATCATTTCCTTATGTTCAGTATTTCATCCTAAGTAATCTCCTTTATGTTATCTCTACATATATATTTTTTTTACTTGATTTTATTATTTAATATTCAAAAAATGGTTATTTTTATCTTCTCTTTCTCAGATATATCTCCTACCCTGTTTTTTATCACTGCCTTCCTGGAAAAAAAAAAAACAAAAAAAAAAACACAACACTTAATGTCAGTAAAGAAAATTAGCAATTTGGGGCAATACTGTGTTACATTTAGTCCATGAAACAGACTGAACATATTTTTAGGCACTGCTTGGTGATAACCTAATTTTTTCTCATTGCTTCACAGAGGTGACCTTGTTTTAGTACCTTCAACACCCGATGTTATAAAAGTGAAATTCTTTTCAAATCTACTCTGTTAATGTGTTACTGCTCTGAAATAAATGCAAGATAACATTAACATTCATCCCACAAAATACCTGCTAATTTGCTTGCAGTGAAGATAGAAAGCTTTTCATTACATATCACAAATTTCATTTGTGTGGAATGAGTCACCAAGTCTTCTGAAAAGCCAAATGAGTACCTAATCTCTAATGCTGCCTTCAGCTATAACATCAATCCTCCTAGTTCTACTCATCTTTTATCAGCTATTCAGTTTTTAAAATTTTCCATTCTGTTACAGAATTGTTCACCTGTCAAAACAGTTTTATGTTTTTTTAAAGCTAAGGCTTCAGAGAAAATGCCCACAGAAGTGCACTATTTTGTTATTAGAGACAACAAAATCAATGTAATGTAAAATGATTAACTCTGTTTTGTACAATTGTTGATATTATTAACGTAATAATAATCAAACTGTCAATAATAAAATCTATGTGATCCTTACTCGTCATGTGTACCTTTTCCTGATATTTACTCTTGCGCAGAGATCATTCTGGAAGATGTACATGCTGTATGCATATGTTACATGGTAGATGATATACACAACATATAAGCAATCTATTTATTTTGATTTATTTTGTTATAAATTAATAGAAACTACCATATTAAAGCTTTTGTAAAACTGAAAACAAATGTGATTGTGAAAATAGAAAACCTAAAGACTCTGAGAAAAATATTTTGGAACTGGTTAAATCAATCATTAACAAGAATATTTTGGCAACTTGTTTACTGGATTAACAAAGCAATTTACTGTGATTTGAAATCTTATAATTTTGATCGAAGTTCACTGAGTAGTTTCAGCGGAAAAATAACCCCCTGGAACACAGGAACACGAAGTTCTCTCTGAAACCAAGAGATAGTTCATCTTTCATACACTAAGTATAAGGCGAGGAGGCTCATTCAACGTGTACAAAACTCAGATTCTCTTCTTTCAGCTTCCTAAAAAGACTGTAACTTATACTGCCAGCTTGCTGAGATAGTGTCCTATTGGCTACTAAGCCAATTAAGAGTTTAATTAAGAAATTAAATGGAAGGCCCGGGGCCTCCAGCACAAGACAAGGAGTTCCTGGAGCAGGTCCAGAGGAAGGCCACAAAGATGATCAGAGGGCTGGAGCACTTCTCATAAAGGTTGAGGGAGCTGGGCTTGTTTAGTCTGGAGAAGGCTCCAGGAAGACCTCATTGTGGCCTTCCAGTGCTTGAAGGGAGCTTATAAACAGGAGGGAGACTGACTTTTTACATGGTCTGATAGTGATAGGACAGGGGAGATTTAGGTTAGATGTTAGGAGTCTTTTACTCAGAGAGCAAAAGGCACTGGGACAGGTTGCCCAGAGAAGTTGTGGATACCCCATCCCTGGAGGTGTTCAAGGTCAGGTTGGAAGGGGTCCTGGGCAGCCTGATCCTGGTTGGCAACCCTGCCTGTGACAGGGGGTTGGAACTAAATGGTGTTTAAGGTCCCTTCCAACCCAAGCCATTGTATGATTCTATGAGTCTGTGATTCTATAATATTGTAAGTAATTGAAACCCACATGCCTCAAACTTGCAGTTGTAGTCTAAATAAGGATATAAAATCTTGTGGTTATTTTTGGATTTCTAGATAGTTTAAAATTTTATATGGAGTGACTGTGAATATCTCCCTCCTCAGGATTATATGGAATGGCATCAGGAAAGCTCCCACAGGAGACTGAGTTTGGTTTCCTGTAGGCAGAAATGTGTCTCCCATGTTCTGTTCCCTTTTCACTGAGCTAGCCAGAAGAAGAACCATCAACTTCCTCCTGACCTCTATGGGTCTTCTCTTCTAATTCCAGCTGACTTTTAAAAAAAATGCAAGTACCTTCCATGAGAGTGAAATGTTGATAAATCAAGACAAACAACAAAAACCAGACAAACAAATGCCTTTTTCTGTTTAACGTAAACTACTCCATGCCAGCAATTTTTCATCTGGCTTTCATACAAAAAGTCTAGCACACGTTTAAGGGTACCGGCCTAGCTGTGGCTTCTTGATTGCCATAATAAATTTGTATGTTACTGCAGAACTGAGAGAAAATATATTGAAAGAAATAACAGTCCTGTATAACCACGAAAATAATATTGAGAGAAAAAATACTGAAAGAAATAGCAGTCTTCAAAAATGGGAGCCCTTTTTTTTATGCTTGCTTTCATAACTTCATATATGCAATGTTATGCTTAATTTTAAACAATAAAATGTTGAAAAGATAAATAGTAACTTTCTCAGAAAATATGTTTACAGTAGCTCTGAAAAGTAATATGTTTAAATATGTCCTTATACACATACATATGAATATATGCAATTATATACATATTATATGAATTTAATTTTTGTTCAGAGCATAAATGTTCAACAGCTCAGAAGCTCTGAGAAACTTCACTTAGAATTTTTATACATATTCTTTCTATTGCTACATGTAATGTTAGATCTGCAGTTATGAGCTTAAAGTATGAGGTATCACAGTAAATTGTATCTCTAGAGGTCACTGTTATTCTAGATGAATCTACATACTTACAGAATTACTGGACATGAAGAATATGACCCTTAGAAGTGGAATGTACAAAAATAATTTCTAGATAATTGAGCACAGTGGTAGTTCTACTACATAGGATGCTCCTTACAGTGCATGCTGTTTCCAAATTGCTTGATTACTCTTCAGATTTAGATAAGGATTTATATTTTCGTAGGCAGTTAAAGAATTAAATTTCTTGGGAAACCACAACCCTTGGGAAAAAAACAAACAAACAAAACTGTGTTTCATTAGAGGAAATTTTGTATACCTATACTTCAATTTTAGACAGGAGATGGCCAAACATTTTCTCTTGGTGTTCACAATTCAAAACAATAAAGATTTTCTTATTCTAATTTCTGTATCATGACCAAATATGAACAAGATAAAGTGTGCAAAATTTCATATTTACGCTTTTTTCCCCTTTCTTAAGGAGAGACTGTTATTGATTATCTCACTCCTGATTGATCTGGGTCATTCTACACTTCATACAATATTTCATTTTTCCCATCATGGTAAGTCATATTCCCAACATCATCTTCACCTTGTGACTTCTGTTTCAGTAAATGATTCATGAATTAGTCACATTTGAAAACTAGGCTTACTTTGGCCAGTGCCTGAGGCAGCCTTTTGACAAATGCTCCAATAAAGTTTAGGGGCAACAAACATATAAGAAATAGAATGTAATACTTAAAAACATGTATCATCAACCTTGTTGTACTTTGGCACAAAAAAAAACCAAACAAAACCAATATTAATGACATGCTTCGTAGATGTTGCATGCTACATGAGCTAGTTAGGATTATTTCCTTTTCCCTGTGAAAAATAATCAATTCTAATTAAAAATTAAAACTCAGCTCATCCCATCTTTGAGATTATATATTTAAAGTAGAACATTTGTTTCTGAAATGCCCTCAATGGTGATTGATCCAGAAACTCAGCTTCTCCCTTTTGGGTCTTTCATTATCACCCTGAGATTTCAGAGAGGGCTATTCCACTTGCTGAGAATTTTGCTCATTCATTGAACTCACAGAATTAGAATTATTTGATTGACCACTGATGGCTTTAGCAGAGAGTGGGGGAATACCATGGAACCAAGTAAGGGTTTCTCGCAAATCATGCCTTTTCTATTCTGGTATTTTCTTCTCTTGAGGATAATTATTTATGACTATATTATCAGAGTATATAAGATCAATTTTGTAGTATTGTTTGAAAGTTCAAATATGGTGTTTTTCCTACCTATTGGGAGTGCTTGCTAATGAACTTGCAGCAAGTTAATGAGATTAAGATAAAGATCCCAGGGTGTACATACATTGTTAGAGAGATGAGGAATACATGCTATGTATGCTTCATAGGTTGCCTACACGTGTTAAAACACTACATGCTAAAAGTGACAGAAAAGTCAAAGAGTGGATTGCCAAAGTTTAATTTTCTTAGATTTTAAAGGAAATTGAAACAGTTATTTCTTTTTGGTAATAGCCTGTAAGAACACCTTGAGTGACAAAATGCTTTTTCAAGAGGATTAGCATTTAAAGAGACTTTATTGATGATCCGAAGCTAACGAAGAAGTGCAAGTGGAATATTACCCTCTAAGCATCTTGCTGCTGGTTACTATTTTTAAACTAATGTTTTGGTAATCAAGAAGATAAAGTGTGTTTTGATTTAAAGGCCATAGTTCTTCTATTGTGTCAGTCAACCGCATTAAGATCATTTTGTTTTCAATTATCGCCTTTCATTGATCACCATTATCACCCATTGGCCCCTGAACAAATATCACATTGTCCATCTTCCCAAGCAAGTACTGTAATTACTCAATAACTGCAGTATTGATTCTGGAGAACTGAGTCTTACTGGCTGGCATACCAAACTGCTTACTAACTCAGAATTGCAGCAGATAGAGTTGTTTTTAATGTAGTTCCAAGCAAGAAGTTGCTCAAATTAAATTTAAAGTTTTCTCTCCTTATGCGATGCTTAGAGTTGCTAAGATTGTATTTTTTAATCAGATTTCAAATCACATGTGAACTGAAAGCCTCTGGCTTTGTAAATCTTTGCCGGAGGCCCACACAGCTTAACGTAAGCAAAGGCATATCAGAGGATGCACAACTCCTTTATAAGTACATCTGCAATGTATTACCAAGATGTCATACTGTGAAACATCAAAATCCATGCAGTGGAGTTCCAGAGTAAAACACCACACACAGCCATGGTCAGTATGCCAGCAGTGCTTACAGCTTCTCATTTATGAAGCTGTTTTCTCACACTCGTCTCACAGAATTTTCTCCTTTTTGCAATGCTTTCAATGGCAGATTAAAAGATTGTCATCAAATGATGCCTACGGATCTGGCACTGACGATCTACTGCAACCTGGAAACTGGAGTGCATCCCAAATACAGACTTGGAGGCTGCAACTATGCCCAGCAAATCCATGACAGAGGGTGTTGAATACCTGTCCGTGCTATTTAGAACCTGCTGTTACTAGACCAATTGCTTTCTGATTTTTGTTTCTCCTAATGGACCATTGAACTCTTGACTACTAACAGCAACACAACACAGGACTAGAAGCAGGAACAATGAGTGGGATCAAAGAGATGCAGTGGGGCTAACCTGAAATGGTTCCTTTTATAAAACTATTTTCTGCTGTGATATAATCTGTGCATATAGGAAGACAGAACTATTTGGTCCTACTTTGTAGGAAAGCTTCAGCAGACTGGTGGTAACAGATTTAAATGTTAGGTTGGCAGGTTAGCTGTATTTCAGGCTCTCCACTGTTTCCCTTTTTCCTTCTTCTCCCTATCTCCCCTAAATACTGTTCTCCCTCGCCAATTTCAAGTGGCATTCTGTACATATTTAGAACAGCTGACTCATGGAAATATTTGGCCTATCCCTTTCCGTTATTTTTTTTAAAGGCAAAGAAAAATGTATTTAGGATGACTATAGTAGCTCAAATTTGAGAGGAAAAAAAGTAAATGGACTGACAAATGCACACTGAAGTGAACAAGTCAGTACTGCAAGCTCAGTCATAATCTTTGCGCAGTACTTTTATTTTCTATCATAAAGAGAAAAATTTATATCACTGTACTAGTACAAAACTGATGCAGTACTGACAAAGCAAACCTTGAGACTGTCTCCTGATTTGGAGGATTCTGCACCTAGGAGCCAACACAGAAGCCCCATATCTATGCTGCCTACCAGAAGTATGTTGTAGTGACATTCTGCTTTGTTGAGAAATGGCCATTTTGACCATAGCTATATATACATATAATGATGCATGTGTCCTCTATCTGAGTGACTATAGCTTACAGAATCCTAGTAGATACAGCCTAAATTTATTTTATTTTATTTCTCAGTGTTCATTGCATTATATTTACCAACTATGAACTACAATTTCAATTGTACACTACTCCTCACTCAACTCATTTGGATGGCACTGATGTTTCGCAAAGGCTTCTGTGGACTTGAATTGTATAACTATGCTCTGCAGATTCTTGCTACTGCTAAGGCTTTGCAGACGTTAAAGCCTCTAATAATATTAATGAAAAATGAAATAATGAAAAATATTGAATGAATGAATAATGAAAAAATAGGAAAAAAAATGTAAATGTATGCCATCCTTAAGGACATCTTACAGAAGCAAAGAAGACCTTACAAATTACAGTTTTCCAGTGTTGCTTTACCATGTCACACTCAGTTACAGTTAGAAAACAGGTGACCTCTGAAGTTAGAAATAAATATGTCCATAAACAATCAGATTCAGAAGGGAAATAATTTACAATAGAGGAAAAAATCTGAGTTTCCCTTTCATTTCAAAAGGAAGGTTCTCTGTATTTCAAATTTGCCTTCAAAGAACAGCTGTCACTAAGGAATCTCTACAGTGCAGGAAACTAATGTAATCAGGCCACCATTCATTTACTTTGTATTCAGGTGATAACCGTAGCAGGATTACAGAAAGTCATATGAGCTAAAGCATGAAAGCAGACCAAGCTGTGTTTCAGCTTGTGATGTGCTTTAGTTCCAGTGAGTTCCATACTGGAGAGATATCATGCCTGGAGGACAGATTTGGACCTGAGCCCAAGATTGTTCACGGACACATTTACTGTACAACAGCAATATGAAACTTCTGCATTTCAGGATCCTCCTGTGTGGGGTCTTGACTATTCTCACTCTTCCTGTATCTTCATATACATACATACATACATATATATATATTAATTCATTTTTGGTTTCTTTTCTTTACATTGTGTAGATTGTAAGGCAGTATGTGATGGTGTGCAATTTTTCAGGGGGTTAAGATACTGCTAGGGTAAATTACTGAATTTGCACATCATGAAAAATCATAAAGCTGTCTTGGTCGAGATGAATTTCCGCTCAGCCTCAGAAGGGAGTTTAGCTCCTAGCAGCAGCTGAGCTAGAAAGGTTGTTACTGCTGAAATGTGGTCATCTTAAATTTTGCAGGAGCCAATGGCTTCTGACTATGAAGAGCCTGAACTTAGCAAGTCTTGGTAAACTTTGGCAGTTGCCTCTTAAGGTGTGAATCTGCAGGCTCCAGCTCGCAGCTTCCACTGAGTGTAAAAATCATCAAGACGTAGGTGTCCTTGTCTCTCACAAATGAAACATCATCTTGAGTTCAGGAGAAGCTTCAAAATCAGCAAGAGCTGGAACCCCCTTCCTGACACAGACAGTACCTGCTAGTTTCTACTGAGTTCTAGCTCAGCAGGAGTGGGTAGTAAAGCAAAATACTTATAGTCAGCATGAGTGAATGACTCTCAGCTCCTGCTGTGCTGAGAACCTTATAAATGTGTTTTTTTGTTTGTTTGTTTTTTGTTTTTTTTTTTTCCTCTATCATTCAGGTAATGTTAGAATTCTGCGGTGCACTGATAACTTACACAAACTCCTGCTGAAATCAAAAGGAATCATTCTATCTACTTCAAAAGTCTGTATGTCAGGTCATACATCAGGGCTAAATCAGATTGTGCTTTAAAACCCCCCTAGTAGATAACAATTCTTTTTTTCTTTTTCATCTAAAAGTATCACTTTATAGGAGAAAGTGACAAGATTGGAAGTTATGAACCTCAAAAATATCTTCAACTATTGGGTAAGAATTTTATACAAGAAAAGAGTTGTCTTTACAATGTTCTATCTGATGTTCAGAAAAATATTCAAAGTTAAAGAATTGTTTTCCATTCAATGTAGTTTAAAACAGACTAGCAGCATCAGTTAGGCTAGTGTGAAATGGCAATAAGATGATAAACCATTCACTACACAGTAGGACAGAGAGCTAATATAGTGCCACATAAAATTATTTTGTTTCCATTCTTCCTAGCAACCCTTTTCTGTGCTCATTTTTTGCCTTAATTTGTGCTGTGTGTATATATTTTAACCCTATCTTTTATCACATTATTGAATTGCTTTTTGAGAAATGGTTTCCAGGGCATTTGTTTGTTTGTTTTAATTTCTGTATTCATTAACTGTCTGTGAATGTTGATTTTGGCTTACTGCCACTTTCCTGCCTTGGGGAGCATTTCTCAATGGCTAACAGTAGGTGCTGAGTCCTGAAGTGTCGATTCAGAGCAATGGAGACAGGTGGGCCAACAGCAGGAGTAGTAAAGTGATATGCCACTGTAAATACGAAACTGTGACAGCCTACAGAAACAATCTATTTTTCAGTTCCTAAACTCTAAAAGACAGCTTCACATAGAAAAAAAAAATCACCACACAGTTTAGAAATCAATTTTCTGTTGTAAGGTATTTTTCCTCACTTGTGATACGTAGGTATATACGTAGGAACAGTTTAAAAGCAAGAGAACATGATAATTCAAATGCCTACATTTGGAGAAGAGCCTTTCCCCTTCCCCCACTTTTCACTTGGACACAACTGCACATGAGATAATGTTTCCCCTTGAGTAAATAGAGAGAGATGTAACATATTTTAGATAATACCCTAAACAGAAAGATCTAAGAGACAGATAACTAATAGTAATATTACAAATATTATGCTATTATTTGTTTTTGTCAGTTTCAAAGTCTGGAATTGCTCCAAATGAGCTCTGTTCTTTCTCTCTTTTTTCTACCACTCACATCAGCATGCATACATTACTTGGTTATCACCAATGCTGAAGAAGGTAGGTGAGAAATTCGTCCTGCTGGAGAAAAGAGTGTTTTTTTTTCTTTAATGGAATAATTAAAGACATCTTTAATATATTTCATTACTTTAAGAAAGTCAAACTGCACATTTTAAATCTTAGAACATGTCCATACTTGAGACACTGTGATTTTAGTGAAGAAAGGGAATTTCTTGGAATTCAAAATGTTAGTAAATCATTGGAAAGCTTGTGAGAGGAAGATGGAGGGGTTGCAACAGGTTTTGTTATTAAAAGAAAAGATAGTTTTACACTCAAAAATGCAATCTTTACAGGTATTCTGGCTCACTTCTAAGGAAATAGAATGAGTGATAGCTTTTGCTATTCACAGAGAGACTCTCTTCTATGTCCAAAGTGGAAAGGAAAATGATTTATACATACTTCAGATTTTAGAGAGTTCCTAATATGATGGATGCTCCAAAAGTAATTTCTCCTATTTTATTATACTGACCCACAACTTCAGATGCGGATATTGGTGGAATGGCAGTAGGGGCTGAACCTTCTGACCAATATTCCATTCCAATTTGTTGCTGTGTGCAACAGATGGCAGCAGAGGGGCAGTCTGACAAAATGGTGTCTGACATGGAATTGCATATGAAGGAAAGAGGTGGAATTCAATTCCTCCATGTAGAAAAAATTGTACCCACTGACATACATTGATGCTTGCTGAATGTCTATGGAGACCAAGCAGTGGATGTTAATAAAGTGGTAGGTGGTGTATTTCAGCAGTGGTGACAGCGACCTAAAAGACAAACCACATTCCGGACGGCCATGCGCAGCTGTCAAAACACAAAATGAAGAGCATCTTGATCAGCTCATCTGCACAAATCAGTGGATTGTGACAAGAGAACTGTGTATGCAGCTGAATATTGGCTTCAATGTGTTAGAAATGATCATGGTAACGTTGGAATATTGCAAAGTTTGCGCCAGTTGGTTCCCACAAACGCTCACAAAGGAACAGAAAGAACACTGTATACAAGTTTGTAAGGACTTATTGAACCAATATGAGGCTGAACGTGACAGTTTCCTGGGTCACATCATTACCGGTGGTGACATGTGGTGTCACTGCTACAACCCAGAGTCAAAATGGTAGTCCACAGCGTGATGTGCTCCATCTTTTGAGATAGGAAATGAATGACCTGGACAAATCATCAACTTTGACAGCTACATCGTGACACTGACTAAGCTGGAGGTTCAAACTTTCAGAGTCAGGCCAGAGAAGAATATACACGTTCTTTTGCAACACAAAAGAAGGCTCTATACCATTTTGAAGTCTGTGGAGCACATTGACAATCTTGGCTGGACTGTCCTACCACACCCATCATATAGTCCGGATTTAGCACCTTCTGACTTCCATCTGTTTGGGCTGGTGAAAGAAGGTCTGCATGGGTACCATTTTCCTAGCAATGATGCTGTTGTAGCAGCTGTGAAGCAGTGGGTCACCTCCACTGTAATTGCAGCATGCAAGCTCTTGTTCACTGCTGGCAAAAATGCATAGCTAATGGTGGTGACTATGTTGAAAAATAGTGCTTTGTAGTTTAGAATTTGCTCTATCAAATAGTGTTGTTGTGCTCTTTGTATCCATTGTAGTTTCCTTGGAAATAAATAGGAGCTATTACTTTCAGAGTGACCTAGGTATTCTAGTGTTGGTTGGGTTTATAAACATTTACAAGCTACCTATAAATAGAGGTAGCCAAATGAAACATGTAGCACCATCTAAACAGGCAGCATCATGAACAGATTTAAAGAGAAGCAATAAGATAACCTTTCACATACATGGAAGACCATGCGTAAAATATTTTGCATTTTATCAGCCTTGCTGACTTGGCATTGTTATGGTCATTTCCACACTTCCATTTTTTAGCACTATTGGAAAGAACAGCTACAATTACTTTTTGTTACTATTTTCACAAAAAGAATTGTGAAATTCACTATGAAAAATACTCTGAAAATAAGAGCAAAGGATTTGTTAGCATCAGTACCTTTCTTTTATTTCATAAACACAATATGAAAATCTTCATCAAAAAGAGTAGTAAAATGTGACTTTAAAAATCCTTAGCATGCCTCAAATAAAGAAAGGGATCATTTATAATAGTGAAACCTCTCTTGTAAATTCAAAGTAATACCTGCAAGAACAAGCAGATGTTCAGCTAAGCTATTAGATATTAGAATTTCCATTCAGTGAATTCCTTCAGTGAATTCAGTGAGACTCAGAAGAGTCTTTGTTAATTGAAGCCTGGCTACAGATAACTAGTTCCTTGCATTGCCGTGCACTGCCTTGCCTTTTCTCTGCCTTTACCTTTTCTTTGCCTTGTCTTGTCTTGCCCTGCCTCATTCCCTAATTTGAATATCTTAACAAAAGCAAAAAGCTAAATGCTCTGTCTTGTGCCTGAAATGTTAGAACCTTGGACTACTTAAATACAAAAGCTTAACACTATTTCCTGCTCTTGATGTTGCTTAACTCAGCATTATTGCATAGGAATGCTTTATTGCATGATGTAATATTTCATTCATTTCTAGAAAAAAATTGTAAATGCAACTAGAGCTGTTATAAAACATGCTGTTAAACCACTACATCGTCTCACTGAAGCGGTGACATTTCATTGATGCATTAAGTGATTCTGAAATACTGATGGGGTAGATATGGCTCTTAAGAGTGTTTTTGTAACACCTTTATTGTACCTTGTGAAGTAATATATATAAATATAAGCAGCTACTGCTATCATTCTGAGAGAAATCAGAGAAGTTGTGCTTAACTTCTGCAGCAGAAAACATGAAGTTTCAATTTTTAAGTGCTTTAGACAATTCTGTTGTATGAGAGAGAGAGAAAACTTGTAGTATTCATCAATGACTATCTAAAGTACAGCAAAATATATGTTGAGAGTTGATCAGGAAACATAAGCTCAATGCATTGAAATACACCTGCATATTCTTGTATTTGTGTGCATTGATTATTGCATCAGATTTTGAAACGATAAACTATTTATAAACTGATTTTGTCATTAATAACATTTTTTTTAGACCAGAAATATGAACTGATGAAAAACTGAAAAAGAATTTTAACTGTTCTGCTCCTGAAAACTAATAACTGCATTTAAAGAAAGTATGGTACTGAAAACCATTTTTAAGCTCACATCACATCTACTTTAAATAAATCTTATTGGACTACACTCAAAGTTTATGCCAATTTATTCATGCTGCTTTCTTCTGAAATAAATGTGTAGGAAATAACTATAAACGTATTTCAATCCAGTCCAAGGTAAATTGTTTCTCTGCATTGCAGAAATGCTTAAGAATTTAGTGCAGTGGGAGAGAAAGGTTTCTACAAAAGGGTTCAATTTTTGTGGTTCAATTTTTTAAGATCAATGGTTAGTGATCCTGGTTAGCCATACTAATTTGTGTAGCAGTTTGAAGGATCAGGATGTAGATATATGCTGTAAGGATTTGGAAAAAAAAAAGCCCTTGGGTGTGCACCTACTGAGAGATCACTTCTGTTAAAACTCAGCCTTGCCTTTGGTTTCTAGAAAGGACTGGATGAACCTATACAGCTTTTTGTAAACAATTTGCAAACATGAAAGTTAGAAATAAGGAAAAATATTTTTGCACTTCTAATATTGCAAATCAAACTTGCTTGTAACAGATCATTTTATATTCATAGAAATGTAACAATTAGATTACTATAACCAACTATAATTTAATGTATGAAAATTTAATAACATCACAGTGAATAGAGCTCCACATTGCATACAAAAAAAACAGCTTCAGCAAGGTTTCAGCAAACTATGTTTTTGACATTTACTTAAGACCCATCCAAAATTAAAATGTGACTTCTTTAGATTTGGAAATCTCACAGTAGCTCAAAACTACCACATAGCAAATGAAGTACCATGGGATCTTATCGTGCTACAATGTTATTCGAAAAATGAATAATATGTATACAAATGTATAGGTTTTCTTTAAAATACTTCTGAGTGTTATTTTTGTGAGTAGTTATTAAAGCACTGAGAAGGTGTGTGAGGTGAAAATGCATGTGAAGACAGATTTGAAATCCAATAGCACATTAAAATGTGATTGTTATTCCATAACGTATAATGTATACCATAAACTGAGTTTATTAATATGACAAATTCATATTTTCAAACTGAGGGAAGGTATTGTTATAACAAATAGCGTATCTATACAGGTCACTCTGAAAGTAATGTCTCCTATTTATTTCCGTGGAAAGTAGAACAGATACAAAGAGCACAATAACACTAGTTGATAGAGCAAACTATCAGCTACAGAACACTGTTTTTGAACATACAACAATTAGCATTTTTGCCAGTGATGAATAAGAGCCTACATGCTTTGCTCGTAAAAATCTCACTGTTGCTGTCACCACTGCTGAAATGTACCACCCACCATTTCACTTTGTTAACATCCACTGTTTGGTCTCCATAAATGTTCAGCAAACATTAATGAATGTCAGTGGCTGCAATTTTTTCTGCATGGAGGAATTGAATTCCACCTCTTTCCTTCACATGCACTTCATGTCAGATGCCATTTTGTCAGACTGCCCCTCTGCTGCCATCTGTTGCACAGCAACAAATTGGAATGGAATATTGGTCAGAAGGTTCAGCCCCTACTGCCATTCCACCAACACCCACCTCTGACATTGTGGAAGCATTACTTTCAGAGCAGCCCTTGTATTTATACATGCTTGTAAAACATATATAAGTATTTATTTTATAAAAAAGTATTTTAATAAAGATATATATGATAAGAATCAAAAGCACAGCTGCAAAATGTACATTCTTACTAAGTTAGGCTTTGCCTATTTCTTCCACAGCAACCAGAACAGGTGACAAAGTTGTATGATTTTTCTTCTGAAAAAAAAGTTTTCTGAAAAATTGCATTTAATGAACGCTCAGCCAGATGTTTTGGCCTGTCAGCAGTTTGATTGGAAGGCTCTTGATTTCCACAGCCAAAAGATTTACACTGCCGAGAGCCTCTGCAATGGAGATAAGGTGGGTAGGAATCCTCAGTTTTCATAGTAAATAATGAAATTATCAAGGCAGATGCCATTGTCCCTTTCTGCAACAGGAGAATGTATTTTGATTTAAAAATTTTCTGGAAGAAATTTTGCTTTTGTGGAATAGGACATTTTCCATCTGAAAGATAGAAAGTATCCATCTAATTCAGTTGTGGTGGTCTCAGATGTGTAGCTTTATTTTGTGAGTTTCAAGGAATTATTGACTCCTAGAACTATTGGTAGAAAGACAAAAAAATTAGGCCTGAAACTGATATAAAATTGTCTGAGAACCATCCAGAGTATTTTGATCCTTACATTCCCAAATGTTAGTAGTTCCATATTCTGTCACTTACCGCAGTCAAAAGGACTACCGTAAAATGAAAACATTAACTTTTTTTTTATAACATACCATTATAATTTATGCCAGGAATATTACCCTTCATCTCACATTGAAAATAATGTGTAAAATCTTACATGCTTTCTAGAGGAAAATCTTTCCTTCCAAAGGATATTTCTATGTTGCAAATTGTCCCTTGATTTAGTGGATTTTTTAAAAATGATCTTTTTTCAAAGTATCTTCTTCACGAGAACTGAGTACTCTCAAATAGAAAATCTGCTGTTATATCAACAGTCTAATATCTCATATTAAATAATTTGGTTTACTAGTGTGACTGTACCATTCTGTAACAGCAGGTGGCTGTCTGGAAAAGACACAATGTATTGTGTGTACTCCATGTAGATTAAAGATACATGACGGGTGGTCTATATGTCTTGCCATGAAATTCTGTGTGTAAAAAAGACTGAAGCATGAAATTCTAACCTCTGGTTCCCTGGAGATCACTTAATGGCATTTGAATGTTCATAGTTACAAAAAAAAAATCAGTATTTTTCATCAGAAAATGTTTTAGGCTTTAATTTTGTGCCAAAGACTTAAATCTTCTGCAAGACAGCAGGAAACAAATGATGCAGATCTGTTTTTTGTTTGTTTTTAATTGAAAAGAATGACACACACTGTCTTTATGCCATTCAGGTATTCCCTTTACCCGAAGCAATCCTTTGCTACCTGCTTAATGAATCTTTTCTCGTGCATTATATCAAAAACACAGCAAAGCATTATATTTAAGAACCAAGCACAGAAGAAAACAGAAGGGTGCTTTTAATTGACTAGTGAGTGTAACAGAAAAAGTTGTTCTACAGAGCTGAAGTAGAGTGATTTCTACTGCTGTGCTGCTGTATTTCTGTAGGTGAAGGCCAATCTCCAGAAAGGTATTTTTGTGGTTGCACTCCATCAAAAACATTCCTTTACCAATGAGTTTACAATAAAGCTAGAAAATACTTTGTCATGGCCTCAGAGGATTACTTGCTGCCATACACAGCAGTCATTTTCTGAAATTTTGACAAATGATGGTAAAATATTGATCCCTGGAATAAGAAGAATTGGGAAGGAACCAGGTCTCTCTTAAAAAACAAAAGGTAGTATTAAGATACCTGCTCTGTGCCAAATGCAAATCCCTATTTATGGATAATAAAGACACATTTAACTCCTGGAGAAGGTGTCCTGCAACTACCACCCAAAAGAAATGTAATGAGCTGTAAACTTTAAGAACTTAGGGATTTATTCACAGAATGCAACATCTTCAAATGGATGTTATAAAACAGTTCTTGACTTGTTGGGAGACTTCTGAAACATGTTATGACCTGCCTTGTTTAATAGTTACAGGAAAAAAACCCTGTCATCCTTGTTTTGGATACACTGGATTCCATGCAGTTTGAGAAAGCTTTGCAGTTCCTTCTCACTGTGAATTTCTAATACACCAAGGAAAACATTTGGATTAAGTCCTTCAATTTGTTACCTGTGGCTGGAGATACCATCTTTCATCTAAAGCTCTGTCCCTTAAAAGTTTGTAGAATTATTGCTATAGAAGTCCTACAGGATTTTGAGCACTTTATTTCTCATTGGGAGAACCTCCAATATATGCGTTTAGCATGGGCCTGTATTAAAACTTGATTAGTGTAGACATTACACTTACCACAAATTACACTTAGATTTAAGACAAGCCGGGACATATGATAGGGAGGGTCATGGTGGAACGAAACTTGGGAATTTTGCCTTGTTTCACTCTTAGAATATTCTTCCTAGGAACACTTTGATCACATAAAATACAGAACTTGTAGGTCTGCACAGCCAAGTCACACTTAAGACGTCCTGTATTCTGGCTGCCCATATTCATTATAGATCTCTCTGACAAGCAACACCTCAGAGGATCAAAGCATTTTTGTTCAAGAGAAGTGTAGTCATGGCAGTTCTACAGACCAAACTTCTCTGATTTTTCACAGAACAGGAAAAGAACATACACAAATGTTATGTGTTATAGTTAGAAGTCTGCTCTAACCTGCTTCATGTCTCCTAATGGGCACTAGATGCTTGACATGTAAGAACTTAGAAGAATGTTACTATTCTTTCTCTAAATTTATTTCCTTCTTTGAAATTGAGAATTCATTTTGGTCTTTTTTATTTGAGGAGGGGGCAAGCTTTGATTTATTTATTTCATTAAACTATTTTTTTTAATGTCTGTTAATAAACTTTATCTAAAACATAGCATAATACTGGAGATGAGCTCTTGTGTCCCTTTAGTTCTGGGAAAAGAATTTAATAAGAATTTTCTAAAATAAATTTTACATATAGACTGTAAAATTTGGCCCAGGAATTTAAAATTCCTTTGCTGGGCTGAAAATTTCCTGCTATGATGGTGGAATCTAGAGAAGAAAAAATATTCTTCCTCCCTAAAAGAAGCAGAACTTAAAAGTTCCATTACATTAAATACTGCTCCAAGCACTTTACAAATATACATACAGCTGCAAGCCCGAAAGCATACAATTAAAGAAGACTTTGTTGAAAGATGTTACTAGGCAAAAAAAAAATAACTGTCAGAAAATAACAAAGATGATTTCAATTTTGGTTCCTAATGTAAACTCCCTTGACTGTATGGATGATGCTATTTTAATAACATAACTACATGTGATTTTGTCTCTATTTTAAAAATGGGAAACATCTTTTGTTAATAATTTAAGGCTGGATTTTGATATCAGACCGAGGTCAATAGGAAATCTCCATACTTACAGAACTCTGGGCGGGGTCATGACCTTGGCCTGTCCTCTTTTCCGGTACAGCCCAGTAGGAAAGCACCCTTGCTTTGGCCCAGCCACTGTTGTTAACAAACAGGGTACAGGGTGGTAGGTGCTCAAATTTGCTGTTTACATGGACCAAAATATTCGTAGGAGGGAGCTCTATGCCTGGTGTAAGCTCTGGCTTGTGTGTTAGTTCTCTTTATGAGCTATGCCTAGAAGCAGAAATTGGTCTACTGAGTATAGCATATTTGAAGAAAATGATTGCCCAAAGGTCAGAAGAGATGGACAGTTTTACTGCATATATCATAAATGTCTTGAGTTTCCAGCTACATAATTTTTAATTCAACTTGGGCAGTGAGGAGCAGAGCAGTAAATTTTAAAATTTAATTTGCACAGCCTAGAAGTGTGTATGGTCTCCATAATACTGCATCTGAGCAAGGAAAATCTGTTCTTTTTGTGACAAGCATACTGCTGCACTCAATCACACTTGAACCTGAAGATCCAGGACAGCCTTAACAGGAAAAAGCAAAAGAGAAACATGACACGAGGTCAATTTTGACAGCTTAAAACTGTGGTATCTGAAAAACCAATAGGATCACATGATTTCTGAGAACATACAATGGATTATAGGATAATACAGCCTGCAGGCACTCTCTTTGGATATATGCCCAAGACAGACAACAGCATATGCTCAAGTACAGGGACATCAGGGTAATGGAATATAAAATAGTTGTGTGCTCATCATGAGATGTGGGAAAGCAGCCAGGGGCCTGTATTCCCAAGGGGTATTTCTAAGAGCTGGTGTCTGATGCTCGGTGTTTGTTGCTAGGCCTCCGTATGTTGTTATCATATGGCGTAGAATATACAGACTAG
Source organism: Penelope pileata (assembly GCA_013396635.1). NCBI lineage: Eukaryota > Metazoa > Chordata > Aves > Galliformes > Cracidae > Penelope > Penelope pileata. The sequence continues at coordinate 66,514 of WBMW01004153.1, read as the reverse complement.
CAAGCAGAGAGGTGTCAGATCACCTTCAAGCACCAAGCACTCCTGTCATAAGTAAACAATGAGATATGTTAAGAACTAATAGATCTTCATGATGGATCAGCACAAAATGACTTAGAAATGGTGATTGTGTAATTGTGATTCATTTGAGGAAATGCTCAGTGCCTAATGACCCTCAAACATCCGTCTGTGTATTATAGTTGTTGGTGTTCATTGTCTAATTGTGTGGGATGCAATAACTAATTTTTTGAAGACATGCTGAAGTACCTTCTTTTTACTTTCTATTTTAATTTCTTGTTCTGAGTGTAGATCTTTTGATTTATTTTATTTATTTATTTTTTTGTCTCTAAAGGAATAGTGTTTTAGTAAAAAAATGTATCTGGTCTCTTTCTCTTATACTCAAAAAATATAAAAGCTGGGGCTGATAAAGCAAACCATTTGTATGCTAGAAAGGACATATTTACAAAAAAAGTGGTGTTCCTCAGGGATCAGTACTGGGACCAGAGCTGTTTAACATCTTTGTCGGTGACATGGACAGTGGGATCGAATGCACCCTGAGCAAGTTTGCAGATGATGCCAAGCTGTGTGGTGCAGTCGACACGCCAGAGGGAAGGGATGCCATCCAGAGGGACCTGGACAGGCTTGAGAGGTGGGC
>WBMW01004153.1:40076-65638 GCA_013396635.1 Penelope pileata | reverse complement strand
GATGCCCCCTCCCTGGAAGTACTCAAGGCCAGGCTGGATGTGGCTTTGGGCAACCTGGTCTAGTGGGAGGTGTCCTTGCCCATGGCAGGGGGGTTGGAACAGCATGATCTCTAAGGTCCCTTCCAACCTGAACCATTCTATGATTCTATGAAAATGATCCAGACAACACTTAACACCAAAATCCAGAGCTAAAGTTCTGCATCTGGCACACCAGTAAAGCTATGTGCCTGAGGGAATGTTTCTCAATGATCAGTATCCAGAACAGGGAATCACCCTCAGAATTCAGCTACAAATTCTGATGTGAGGAATGTTTCTTAGCACTAACCAAAATTAAACTTCTGCACAATGGGAAAATGCCTCCCTGTATTTGGGAGTTGCAAAGAGCAATTAGTTGCCAGTCTATGCTTCTCTGCACTGCTCTTTGAACGTACAATGGATTTTGTAGTTCAAAGAAGGAATCAATCAGGCACGGATTTGAAGATTTCAGCCATTCAAATGGGATGTAGACTTCATCTTGAATCTACGATTCTGAACCAAGTTCACCATCAATATACCTGTTGTCCATAACCCACTGATTGTGCTAAGTGCCTAGAAACTATTTAGATGATGACACCCCACACATACGCTTTGTGTAACCTAAATTCAATTACTCTGTGGCATAATAAAAATTCATATTTCCCACTTCACCTAAAAGGATCTTTAGCTACAGGAACTGCTAAATAGCTCTACAGGATATACTCTTAACCCAATCTGTTAAAGTGTTCTATTTGTGTGGCATAATTAAAAAGACCTTGTGAGCCTGTCTCTTGAGTGAAACAAAAGCTTGGAGTGCTTATTTGTAATTCTATTCACAGGACTGGTCTCTGTGCTAGATGGGTAAAAATATACATAGAGAATTTGTCTTTATATTTTCCTTGAATATTTCCTAAAAGATATTCTGCTATACATAATTGAAAATGATTGATCATTTTATTACTACTGATTATGATTATATTGCTTGCTATATGCATTCAATGAGTTTAGCAGTACAGCAAACTGAACAAAATTCAGACTCATTTTGAGATGACTTTTATGAAATTCAAGATCATAGAAAAAGGAAATAGAAGAGTTATCAATTGCCAGGGTGAAAGGAATGCACTAACAAAAAAAGAAGTTTGCTTCCTCTGCCACACTGCACCCCTTTCCTACTGCTTAGCAACGGATAAGATGCCACTTATTTTCAGACAGGAAACAGAAACAGCAAGAAAACTGCACACAAAGCTGGTATCACTGCAAGTGTCCTGTACAGCTCACTGGTGCAGGGAGACTTGGCCTTTAATGAAGTCATTTGCATTCATATGCAGGCCTGGATGTGTGGACATCAGTCCAGACTCTGGGAGCTGTTGTTTCACTGAGTCAAAAGAAATTTGCACATGAAAGCTACATCCGCTTTACTTAACTCTGCAGTTCACTCAGGATTGCCTTCCTTTTAGACCAAAGCACATCTGAATTTATGATTAAGTCTCCAGAGGATTTATTTTATTTCTTTTGGATATCTGCTAGACTTGACAAGTGGTGAACATAGTGCAAATACTATTTGCGGTGTTAGTTACCCATTCTCCATTTCCAAATATCTTCTCAGAATAGAGCCATGTAACTGCAGAATTTTCTCAAACCTCCTCAGCCAGTCCTGCTGCCAGATGGCAATGTGAAGGCATTCATCTTTTCAATACATCCATGCGTTTCCAATTTAGTTGCAACCTTTATTCTCATGTGCAATCAGGAATGAAAGGAATAGGCATGTCTTGTGCTAAATATTGATTGCATTATACTGAAAAAAGACTGCAAAATGAGATTTTTAATCGGAAAGAAAAAGTTATACTGGAAGTTGGACCATAATACACTGAAGGCTCATTATCCATATGGTCAATTCCTCTGCCATCAACACACATACAAAGTCCTGTTTATGGATTCTCAGCTGCAAAAATACAGTAGTGATTCTCCACAAATCCCAACATTGATACAAAAGCTTGCACTTGATGTGGAGGTCAGTTGTTAGCCTCTTTGGCTCCTGCTGCTATCGTATTTATGGTGTAAATATAATTTCTCTTTCCCTCTCTCAAATAAATATATGAATAAGTAGAATGAAAACCCTCAATGTCTGTAATGTTGTGGAATGCACCGTATTCGGATGTAGTCAAGAATAAAGTCTTAGGCTTACTTGCTGAACAGCTACAGCCACAGCATGGATAGTGGAAATTCCTCTATGGTATCCTGTTAATGCGCTTCAATCCTGACCTGAAAGAACTTTTATGGCTGACAGAATAGTTTAATTTTCATGCCCATTTCATCTTTGGCCTCTGTGTTAAGACTGCCAACAAGGGTGCAAATTAACACCAATTATTCTGATGTTTTATGTACTCAGCTGAGAACATCAAGTTATTTTACACAGGCCATCACCCAGCTGTCAGATGTTAATGACTTTTAGTTATTTCTAACCTGCTTCAGATTCCTCTGAGTAGATCAGTGTTGAAAAGGTTTCTATTTCACTAATAAGAAACTGACCTGTATAACCTTCCTATCACTCCCTTTCACAAATTCAAGTGTGGATGTTTATTTTCCCATTAAATAATAACAAAGTGCCAAATCCCAGCCTGCTTCAAACACAGTGGATTTATGCTGGTATAAAATTTAGCCTATTCATGTCACTTCCATTGGGCATGGACAGCAGCAAATGCCCTTCATGGTTAACGCCAGTCAAATAAAGGAATGTATATGTACTCACTAACAATTTGTTTTGACTATTTATTTTCTAAAAACACAAGTAATATAACATGAATATTACCACCATCTCTGAGGATAGAAGAATAATAAAGGTATTTCTTAGCAAATAATTAATGTATTTGACAACTAGAGCAGAAATTATTTATTTACTATATAATTTGCTAAAACTACTTATCAGCCTTGTGCTGTTATATTTTTCCCCTAGCTTAGAGAGCGAGTGGCTTCAAGATGCTACTTCCCTCTAACTACTATTAGCAAGGATAAGCTGTTTCCAGAACAGGCTCTGAGGAAACTGATCAACATTTCTGTGATTTGCTGCCTTCAGTTATGTGACAGATCCTGAGCTTTGAAGTCGGCAATCTTATTAATCTGGTAAGGTTATAATTCCTGTTGAGCATAGTCTCAACGTATGTGAAGGGACAGTGATGGTAGAAAAGTACAGCACTGTCTGATGTTCTGCCATATAAGAGTCAAGGTGAAAAGAGGAATAAGGTTCCTAAATCCACTGTACATTCACTTGGGACTTACTTATATTTAAAATATGCCATTATTTTAGGAATGTGTGCAGTAGTAAGTATGACTTAAGACATAGCTGAACATAGCTGAGAGAAAAAGACAAAGCTCACTGACTACATGTACCGTTGCTTAATTCCAGAGAAGTCCAGAGAGAGATGTAATAAAAGTTTTTAAATGTTAAAAAGATTTTTGTCACATCTGTGGCTGAGAAAATGAGAAATATGAGCTTAAATTGAAAAGAAGGTTAGGTTAGTCTTCTGGAATTGGTAGGCAGTTTTAAAAACACTTGAAAGAGTGTGTCAGGAAGGAAACATCCCAAATGATAGTTACTTGTATTAGAGTAAAACATTTTGGTGCTTCCTTTTATGATATTTTTGGAGAAAAAGTCTTAGAGTGAAGTTGTTGGTCACTGTCCCTGATATTCCATATTAAATCTCAAGAAATGATAGAGCTCTGTTTGTATTTCAGTCTCACAAGGAAGATAGTCAAAAGCACTGAAGACTGACAGTAGAAATGGATGAATGTACTTCAAATTCTACATGTTAATTTTGCTTAGTACTAATGCAGCATCTGCAATAACTACAGGACAGGTTTGAAAGCAATCAAATGCTTACACATTTTAACTGCCTCCCTGCCTAATTTAGATTTCATTAAATCAGCTACAGTAGGCAAAATAATTACCACTGGATTATTGAAAGCTTATTTATTGAAGAGTAACTATTAAGTAGATGATAATTAAGGTTTTGTGAAACAAGGAATAATAATATTACAATAAACTTCATATTTACAATTACCCCCTGGACTACATCAAAGGATTGCTGCACAGGTAGAGGGCATGCAATGTTTCAGTGTATGGAAATTAAACAAGGAAATCGGAAATAAAAATTAACTATTGTGTTTCAGATATTACACTTTACTCTTTTCCCTTGTTCCTTTTCTATTCTAAAGCTTTCCAAGAACTTGAGGAAATAAAGACATAACAAATATCTTCAGTGTTTCTGCCTAGTGAAGTACTAGAATATATTTGTAGAATTTATGTTATCACTGGTAGCACTCTTGCCAACAACTCAATAGCTGACACAAGACTCCTGCCTTGCTTTCCAGCTACAAAATAAGAAAACATAATAGAAGCCTTTTTTACTGTCTCAAATTTTCCATGCTCTTCAAAATATAAGGTGTAGTTATAAGGCAGCTTTGGTGGAGACAATACAAAAACATGTTGCAGTAACATTGCAGTACAATGTAGTTGCTTATGAAAATGTAATAAATATCCAGCTCAATACTTTTTACTGTCTTCTAGAATTATGGTCTTCATAATCACAATCACCTTTCCATGTGTGAGTACCGTCATTTTTTGTGCTGTTCCTCAAAAGTATAATAATGCACATCACAGCAAAAAGTAACTCAGCACTCCTTAGAATACTTCTGAAGAAATTGGGAACACTAGCATTCATTACTTTTTCCCATGCATAATCTCCAGATAGGAGAGTGTCAGAAGGCTGCCTATTTAATTCAGAAACATAGTGCTGTAGGTGTCTAATTTTCACAGGAGGGGCATATACATACTGCAAACTCTTTTTAACAAAGGAGGTCAAGTTTATAATTCATAGTAGATTGTTTATACTTCAAGAGTCTTGAGAGTTTTCAAGTTGAGGAGCTGAATGAAGCGTCTTCTTTCAGGTGCTGTATGGAGTTAGAATACAACAGAGCTGTTGCCTGAAGTGGGTAAGAATATAAAACATTAAAATAGTAAACATTAAACAAGTTCTCCAGTAAAATAGAAGAAAGAAAATAATTTCAGTTTTCTTATTTCATTCCCTCACTCACAACTATGATTTGTTCCGAAACATATTTACTCCTCTCTGTCCTGAATCCATGCCAGCATAGAAATCTACTTTTATGTCTTTCAGCACATTTAATAATGCATACTTTTGCATGTTTTTTTACAGCCAGATATAAATATCATCTGCATTTTTCCACTTATAAATTTTATTCTGAATACTTAAGCATCCTGATTGTTTTCTAGGCTTAGAAGTAACATCTGGACCTGTAAAATTCAAAACATGGATGGAAATGTTCCTTCTTCTGTTTCTCGGTTTTAAGCAATAAGTCACGAGACAACCTGCTAGGTCTTTCATTCCAGTGTTCTTTTAGTTAAAGAACGGTTTAGATCAAGGTTAACCCCTGAATTCTATTTATCTGAGTGATTATGAAGCTTTTGTCAAAGTTCTATGAATCATTGTGTAAACTTTTTGTTTAGAGCCTAGTAATACCTTTCCAAGATGGATAAATTATACGGAGGTAGACAGCTGAGAGCTGGAGTTGAAGTATATCTATGGGAGAGTAACAGAATGTTCTACCAGCATGTCAGTTCTTTGGTTTTGTTAGTAATATAAGCAAAGAAATCACACAGTGAACCATCACCTTTTCACAGACTTAAGAGACATTGGATGTGGCAAGTGTTAGGGATAGTCAACAAAATAGTGAGAATTACCACTATCTATCACATGGTGATGAATATTGTTTTCTTCTTTTTCCTGCTATTACAAGTACATGTGATGTAGAAGATCCCTCTGTATAGCAACAATTAGGAAATATTTACCCATCATAGCAACAACTGGAAACTGTTATAGGAAGTTTATGTGAATAATCAAGAAGGAATTTGTAAGAGTTAGTAACACCCAGTAGATGTAATAGCCAATACAGAATTTGCCCATAGATCTTTCAGATTTTTCATTGATATTTAACTCCATCCAGTGACTATAAATAAATTGAAAATTAGTTCCCTGCTTGCAGTTAGGCAAGCAATTGTCTGGTATGAAGATAATGATACTGAACCAATACTCTATTTTTATTAAACTAGAAAAAATGTAATACACGTGTCTCTGTGTATAGTGGAGAAAAAGAATTATGATACATTCTGTGACTTGGATGCTTTTTTTTTTTTTATTTTCCTTTTTTTTTCTTTTTCTTTTTTTTCTTTTTTTTTTTTACTTTAGGAACACCTGGCAGAGGAATTTAAACTGATGGGGTAGTCTCTGGCCCCAAAACAGACCATTATGCCTGTTTCAATGTCCTTAATTTAAAAATTTAAAGGGAAAAGTGAAAAGATGTCTCGTGCAAAGATGTTTCCTTTCCACACAACTGTGAAGTGTTTGAATGAGCGTATGAATATGCTGTAGCACAGTGTCCAAAAACTGAGTAATGGCACCACCTGGACACTGAAGGCTGACTCATATGTATGGCATTTCTTGCTTCCATTGAAAGGAACTCATCTCTTGTAAGTACAGAAAGTACTGTTTCTAACTGAGGAAAGGAATGACATTGCCTTGACCTATTATCCAGCTGCCCAGAGAGTAGTTCACACACAGGTCTAAGACTGTTCTCCCGACCAAAAGGAAGCTTTGGATGAATTGCTCATTCATCATTCCAACATCATTAAATCAAGCTCTTCCTCTGTGTTTTCTTTATTACTCCTCAGTACTAGTAAAGAAGCCAAGTTTAGCTAAGGCTAAAACAAACAAGGTAACTTTGTACTCCAATCTGTTGTTCAGTTAGCTTTCAATACTGATCTGTTTCATGCTAAGATCCTGAGCGAAGGAAAGATAAATAGAGTATCTGTTAAATTTTAATGCTTATGTGTCTCTCTCAGACTGAAAGGGATCTGTACTATCTTTTATCCTTCTGCTCTGTATTCTCCAGTACCTTTTTTCTCATGAACAAGAACTCAGGATATAATCAATCCACAAACTGATAAAGTACATATAAAGAAAAGATGCTTAAAAAAAAAACACTCAGAAAAACAAGAGTGCTCTTCTATATTCTATGAACAAAAGTAATCAACAGGATCTCTGTATGTTCAGCAACAGGTCTCAACATTTATATCAAAGACATGAACCAATCTTACCACCGTTTTCCCAAACCTAGACAGGACTCAATTCATGAATTTTTGTAATTTGTAAGCTGAGCTGAAGATCTCGTGAGTAATCCAGTGAACTGGCAGTTAGCTTTCTATGTGCTATAGTTACAAACATTTGGACAATTAAATGAAATACATATATTCATTTAATAATTAAGTTGAAAGCTTTTCATTTGTTTGTTTATTTATTTAATAATTCATCAGAATTTGCTGGTCTGCCTTGTAAGTATCTCAAACAGAACAATTGCTTATGTGGGTTTTGTTTTCCATTCCTGGCTAATGGAAGGAATCACAATGGCGACCAGGAAAAATATACACACGTATAAAACTTTTTCAAGACTTAAAAAAAAAAATTTGTTCCTCAAGTACTGAAGAAAAGATTGAATCACGTTTCTTTGTAAATTATTACTTCCTTGTTTATTCATTTTCCATATTCTGTTATTTAAAGAACTGTTTGCCTCAACTGCTGTGCATATATGCAATGTAACACATATTTCCTTTCTCTAAACTGACCTACTTTCATTTCCTATTGTGACAGAATAATAACTACAGATGTAGATCCATTCACTTTAATCATCATTTAAATTTGCACTGAAAGCTGGAAACTTCATTTGTGGCAATACAGCAGTTTTGAGCTTATTTCCACTGAAGCCAAAATCACTTTCTGTAACTTGATGCAAATCTAGACACCATCTAAACTGCTGTATTACTTGACCAAAAAAAAAAAAAAAAAAACTTTTTCTTATGGAAAATTTAAAGTAGTGCATTGTAAAATGTTGCATTAATTTTTTTTGAAGGACTATATATAAGTTACTGAATTATAAAAAATTACGTTACATTCTAGTATGGAGAAATCCAGTCTCAAGGTAAAGAGAGAGACACTCAATGGGAGGATATTTTCTATTTAAATCCTAATCTACTCCCTAACCGTACTCAGGACATGACAGAGTTCCAGCCTCATCTATTAACTTATGATTTTGGATATCTTTCTATTATGGATAATGTTACGTTTCTAGAATTAGTCACCTGCCCCTAAATTGAGTCTTCTAAACTAACTCCTGTTTGATTCTAATGGCACCACCACCAACAGAAGTAACATAGTTCAATTTCTATTATCAAATAGTTGCTGCTTGTGTTTTCTGTCTCCAGCCTTACAGCGCACTTAGACACTTAAAAGCTAGGAATAAAGTTGGATATTTTTCATGATACACAGAGATGTTTCTCAACAGATATTGTAACAGATGAAAGCTATTCCTTTTATAGACATTTGGCTCTCTGTGACACCTACAAACAGGGTTTTATTTGTTCCTAAGTCAGATTGACTTTTTTTTTTTAAATGAAATTATTATATTAAAAAAGCCTGCAATAAACATTTGCTTGTTGGGGCATAAATGACCTACTAGAATCATCTTAGCTTTTCCCTACATAAACCATTTTATGTCAGCGAAAGCTTTTTAGACATTCGTGGCATTTCCAATTTTGTGGTTATACCATTCTGGGACACAGTAAGTCAGGTGCTTGGAGATCTGAATACAGTAATTGCTTGTTTCAGAACAAAGAATGGTGAGGAAATGTAGTAGGGCTGATGATCCCTTAATATCTATGAAACTAACAAAACCCAAATCGACTAATCTGTTTCTCCTGCAACATTCTTTTTTTCTTCAAAATCCATAAATTTATTTTCTGGCTTCTCCTATTCATCATGATTTAGGCTTTCTTTACCTAGCCCTGTCAAAACAAAACAAAAATCAACAAACAATGCTGTATCACTTTCTTATCCATCTCAAATATTAAAAGTGAGCTTTGGGATTTCTGTCTCTCTCATGAATCTTTTTAAAAATGAGAGCTGTTCATGGAGCAAAAAAATTGTCTTTATTTCCAGATATAATTCAGATGAGATTACTAATCCAGATTTACGTCATCTGAGAAATTGAGCTTCTGATTGTTGCTGCAAAGATTATGTAATAATGAACAGATGTAAGAAATAACACACACTATTTTGACTGGGTTGCCTCAGGTTACAGTAACTGCAGTCAGCTGAAGTATGTCATTTTATGTCCAACATGCATTCTCAGTGAGAAGGAAGCAATTTTGAAAAATGAGAAAGCCTCTTGGTAAAAAGAAAGGCCTTTTAAAGCTTTCAGCCAGCAAAAGCACAACACCTCTGTTACAGCAGGTGTGCATGTTAAGCTGATCACTGTCAGCCAGACTAAATGTCAAAAATACTGCAGTCCTTCTTGTCTAGTAGCAGAAGCTATGTCTTTCCACTTTTACTCTATAGCACATGCAGCCTTAACCCTGATAAAATGTGAGCTAATTCATTGCAGTCAAAGGCAGTAGAAATATACCTTAATTATTTATTAAACTGAGAAATACCCTGTGTTTACTATTGTATGTGAAAAAAATGTGCACAGATGAATGCAACCCATTTATTGGCTAACAGGCCAACAAGTCTGCAGAGAGAATCAAATATTCACCCCATATAACACCCCAGCTGCTGGATTTTACATGTGAATCTCCAAGTCAGCAGACAGTTGTGTAAAAACTCACATAGGCAAGGCAGACGACTCCCTACAAAAATTACTCCACAGCAGAGGAGGTATATATGAACTCTGAATCTCAGTATGCAGACCCTAATGTGCTTATCTTTCAGACAGAAGTGTAGCAGGCAAGCAACTGGGCATAAATCTCTCCCAGGGCACCTATTCTGGCACAGTGTTTGAGCAAGACAATGTCGGTCTTTCAGACAGGTACGTTAATCTGCTTGTATTATAATAAACATATGTATTTGAGCCTACTGAGGAATTTTACTTTTCCTACACTTTCAGCACACTTTTCAAAAGACTGCATTGGCACACTTTTCAAAAGACTTCCTTCCACACATTACCTGGAATAATGTGGGAGATCTAGCTCACATTTGCTGTTCTGAGCGAACACCCATGCCCAACCTTTTATTCTCTAAAAGTAATGAAAGAAACTCTTAGTTTAGGTTACTTGTTATAATGCTGAATGGTTCAAAACAGTTCAGAAACAGCAGTTTAAAACAGAGGTCTGCCACTTCTAGTTCTGTTAAACATGCCCTGATGGAAGAAGCCAGCACTAAACATCAATATACCCTGACTTGCAGTTTAAGTAGCAAATACAGCAGAGCACCACATTATAAAGACAAATTCAGAAGTTTGTAACAAATTCAAAATTTGTGTCAAAAATTAAACCTAATAAATAAACATACTTTGATATATAGTATCTATTAGGGAGAAGTTATGATAAATAAAGGTAACATACATCTTTGTTACAGAACCTTTCCCGTATTTTGTATAACAGTGTTTGGTTCAATGAGCAAAGGTACACAATTATTTTCACTCATGGTTCACTATTCTACAAACATAGACACATACACACACACCCACGTAGATCTAGGCTTTAAAGTAATTGCTTATGCCCTTCAGAAAATACTCAGTTTAGTCTAATCATTTAGAAAGAACACTGATTAATATACCCAGTGAAAAATAAAACAGACTGGGCTGCTTGCAAAGAAAACGCTATGACCAATATCTCAGTGCTGCTGCTTCAGCTGTCAAAGTCAGTGGTGCACTGCAGCATTGAAGGTAACTTCCATTTAGAGATAAAAGCTGTTTTCTTCAAATTTTCAGCTTGTCTTTCGGCTTCTTCATCTTCCTACTTGCCCCTCATCCACCTAATACCACTCAGATGTCATTGACCACCTCCCCGTGATTCATATCCACCTACATGATGTGCCTATAGCACAAATGCTGATGATGCATTATATGTCCAGCACTTTTTGTCGCAGCGACATTCCTCCTCAAAGTACTGCCTAGGGGCAGCTAGGCATTCTCTTATGTTGCAATTATTCAGTTTGATTACATGTTGATGATAAGCTATTAAAAAGCACTCATGCAGGACTTTTTATTTACCAACAATCATTACATTCTTCTTTTCTTCCTTCTGCCATCTAAAAATCTAATTGGAAATCAAAGAGAAACCATTTGAAAGGTTCTTAAAATGCCTGTAGTACCTTGAATTAATTAATGAATGTAAATATATCTGTATTTGTTATGATGTTTCTAAAACAAAAGCTCAGAGAATGTGGGGGAAAAAAATCCCTAAATTCAAAATGTCATGTTCTCTAAATAGCACCGACCCTTACGTTTTCAATTTAATTTAGAAATAGTGAAATAACAAAACTCATGCATAAATCTCATCTGTTGATGAATTACCCAGATACCACAAAGTCTGAATAGAATTCTGGTGGGCAGGATAAAGCTAATTCAAAGCAAAACAAAACACCCCAGATATTTAGATATTACCATTCAGTATGCGGTAGGGTCAAAGAGAACCTCAGATAGCCCCTCTGTGCTATATAGAGGCAGCATTCAGAACTAGCTCTTTTGATTTATTGGAGAGTGAACTAAAATGCCAAATTTCAATTTCTTAGAGACTCCTGTGTCTAAAAAAAATGGGACTGGAATTTTAATATGACTAACCTTCCTGATGAGATTTTCAATCTTTCATTGTTTATTCAGCATTTCTTTCTCACCATATCTTATTTTTGCTACGGTAGCATCTTTAGATTCCATCCACAGAAATGCAATTTAATTTTCTCATTCACTTCTTACCTTGAAGAAAAGGAAAACCTTATTTCTACTGAGAACTACACAGAAATGTCAGGCAAGACCCATGACTGTCCTATAGCCAACCCAGATCCATTGTGTCCATTTTATAAATCAAGTCTAGATTCTCAATTTGTGTCTGTCCTGAGGGAAAAAAAAATAACTAAGTCAAACTGAAGCTGAGCACTATATTTTAGCTCAAACTGAGAATCATATGGCATAGAACAATAGATGAAAACAAAAAGGAAAGTGGTACAGACCTATAAACTGATTTGATACTTAAAGCTGCCTGTACCACTTTACTATGATTCACTTCAAGGTAGGGCCCTTTAAATCAGTGAGCATTCAATAGTTAAATTGCAGATAGTTCTTCTAGACACAGAAAAATATCCTTCTTGTGTAACATGTAACCCATTGGCTTGAATTGATTATGTTTACTAGCTAAGAACAGTAAGCCTAAGAACACTTTTCACTTTAGGCTAACAGCTACTTTGTTGAGTAATACATGACAAAATGTTTGTTTGTTTAGCTTTGATTCTTTCTTGGTGGGATACCATAGATTCTGAAGGGGAGCGGAGAAAAAGTAATGCCAAATAGTTCATAGCCTTTTTGGAATGGCAAAAGAAAATAGTAACAGTAATAATAATTGCCATTTGAAATAGTTTACATTTGCAAAAACGTGAGTCAAAGCTCCTTAGCTTTGTAAAAGTGTAACTTTGTAAAAGTATAAGCCAGTTCTGTAACTGTAGTTTTATGCACATAGGCCTCCTTGCACATTGTGTAAGATGGCCATGTAGCTAATTTGATGGCAAAGAGTACATAAGGAAGAAAAATGTCTAAAAGCTGTTTTTGCAGGTCCTCCATAGAACTATTCTCAAGTCATAAGCCTGTGTAAGAAGTAGATCTTGAACAGTAGCCCATACTTATTAACACTTGCATGGATATTTATAGAAGACATTCATGAAAGTTGTGAGAAGCTTCAGGTAAGCCCTTTTGCCATGAGAAAGATAGTACCTACTTTGATTCTTCACATCTTTTCCCTAGCAGGATTACAAGATAGTCTAGTTCTGTGTAGTGGAAGAAAGGAAAATTACTGAAATGTCACTCTGACCCCATTCAAAGAATCAGACTTTTCAAAGAATCAGGTCTTGAAGTAAACCCAAAGATCAGAATTTGGTTAATATAGCTGATTTCCTACTCTCAGAAGAGTCAGATCCCTAGTGAAAATAAAGAGCTGCACCTGCTACTGAGCATCAGCAACATTCAGTAGCTTTAAGCTGAATTATAGCAGCAGGAATGAATTGACATAAAAGCTCTATCAGCCAATTCAATGTTCCTATCATTAAGTATATGTACATATATGACTAAGACATAGACAGACAACAGAAAGAAGACAGCTGGACCACACAAACTCATATAGTGTCCCAGTAGGAATATATAGAAGAAATTTGGAAATACTTATAGAATTCTGCATAGAACTGTAAGGAGAAAGCACTTTGCCAGTGGATTAGAACTTAATGGTTTTATAGATTCAGCTGTATATATGGAAAAATATTGATGAAATTTAAATGAAAAATACATTATGGACTTTAAACTAGACATATCTAGCCAAATGTTCTAGAAACCATGAAGAATTAAAATCATGATGATTTAAACTTTAGAATTATCTTACCAAATCGGTTCGCTTCATTTATACAGGGGAAGATTAGCAAGAAAGTTTTCTTATCTGTATATTGTACATCTCCTGTAATTTACTGCTTTGTCATACATGTCAGATTAGTTAGTTTACAATTACTTTTTTAATTCATTCTTAAACTTTTTTTTTAAGTGAGTTGCTTAAAATATAATTGTCTATTTTAATGACCTTGCAGTATATTTGTTTCATAATTATTTTCAAACTAAGGATAGTGCAAAAAACCTTATTTGTGATTGATGTGCTTGAGTACACACTACTTAATATCAAATACTCTATATAATAAATCTGTTGATATCAACATTCATGAAGTGTACACTTCAATTTTCTAAAGTTTGTAAAACACAAGAAAACCACTGCTGTAAGTATGAGAGGAAATTAGTGTTGATCCATAAAACTTAAATGAAATAAAAAATGTGTTTTGGGTACTGTAATCATGCAAAGTGATAGGCAATTTCTGACGCACTTCTTCTGGTTCAAGCTATTATAAATTCTAAAAAAGTATTTGGAGTATCTTTTGGAACACCTGCAGATAGCTCAGTAGTTAAACAATAGAACCTTTAAAGACTTTGCAGCTTCTGGTCTTTAAAGGGCTAAGTTCCTCGGTGCCAAATGCATCAGCAGATCTGTGTGCAATGACATCTCACTGTAGTCCATAGAGACTTACAGGGAGACATATACTGCTGAGCCAACAACCTTCGGGGGACAACAGACCCTGTGATGGGGGACATAACAGGGAATCATAGAATCTTTTGAGTTGGAAGGGACCCTGAAAGCTCATCTAGTCCAACTCCCCTGCCATGAACAGGGACATCTACAGCTACACCTCAGAGATACAGCTCTGAGGTTGCTCGGAGCCCCACCCAGCCTGACCTTGAATATCTCCAGAGATGAGGCATCCACCACATCTCTGGGCAACCTGTTCCAGTGCTTCACCACTGTTACTATAAAACCTTTTCCTTATATCTAATCTAAATCTCCCCTTTTTTAGTTTGAAACCATTCCCCCTTGGCCTATCACTACAGACCATGCTAAAGAGTCTGTTCCCTTCTTTATTATAGCCCCGCTTTAGATACTGAAAGGCCACTATCAGGTCTCCCCAGAGCCTTCTCTTCTCCAGGCTGAACTACCCCAGCTCTCTCAGCCTGTCCTTGCAGAGGAGGTGATCCATCCCCTGGATCATTTTTGCGTCCCTCCTCTGGACATGCTCCAACAGGTCTGTGTCTCTCCTGTACTGAGGGCTCCACATCTGGATGCAGTACTCCAGGTGAGGTCTCCTCAGCACAGAGTAGAGGGGCAGGATCACCTCCCTCAACCTGCTGGCCACCCCTCTTTTGATGCAGCCCATGATACGGTTGGCTTTCTGGACTGAGGACACATTGCTGGATCATATCTGGCTAACCATCCATTAGTGCCCCGAAGTCCTTTTCAGCAGAGCTGTGCTCAATCCTTTCATCCCCCAGCTTGTATTGATAGCAGGGGGTTGCCACAACCTAGGTGCAAGAACTTGCACTTGGCTTTGTTGAACCTCATGATGTTCTCCTGGGCCCACTACTCGAGGCTTTCTAAGTCTCTCTGGATGGCACCTCATCTCTTAGGCATGTCAACTACACTACACAGCTTGTTGTCATCTGTAAACTTAGTGAGGGTGCATTCAGACCCATTGTCGATGACACTGATGAAGATATTAAACAGCACTGGTCCCAGTACTGATATGTGAGGGGCACCACTTGTCACTGATTTCCATCTGAAAGAGTCACAGCCAGACCACTAACATATGACTAACAGTCATAGCACAATGGTTATACACTATTCCCTTAACTGTAATGCCTCTTCTCAAGCAACATAATCCTGTTTGGGGAAACAAGAATTTGAATAAGCAAATTACACTTCATCATGACCAAGCAGTAAAAAAATCTTCATATTATAAAGATCTGCCTTTAACTGATATATTGCTTTCTGCTGCCAGAAGAAAAAGTTACAACCTCCAAGGAATTTTCATTAATATAGTTTAGCATTACATATATTTCAAGCTGTTCCTTGGAAGAAGATTGGAATTGTGATAAAGCACCTGGTTAAGGACTAAGGTCATCATGATACCCTATGGTAAAGAAATTATCCATTTGATAAAACCAGGCATAAAAGGTTTTTAAAACACGGCTCACAAAATACAGATTTTTTAAACAAAAAAACAGCCTACTAACATTTTCATTTGTAGCATCAACAGTTCTATGTCTGACATAGCATAAACTGAAGTATATAGAATATCTATGTAGTAATTTATGTATATTGCTCCACTGGGTAGAATCTTTCCTTAAAACTTAAATACATATCTTTAGCTTTATCTCATTCTAGATTGACAGTGAATATCAATCTTTAGGGTAATAAAAACCAAATGCAGACCATTCTGAGGACCATAGTCAGCTGTCTTGCTGCCAGTAACTACAACTTCCAGCAATAAACACTTATTTCTCAAGTTTTGTATGCAGCAACAAAAATATTTTACATTTATTGCTTCTAATACACGAGAAAACGGCTTAGAAACATATATTGCATTGCATACAAATTATCTGAAGTTTGTTCCTTGTATTCTACAGTTAAAAATTACATTTTTAAGAAAGCTTATGTCTATTTGTGTAAACTTCAGCATTTTTGAAAGGAGGAAGACCATGAGATATCAAATTTCCAGTTAGTACCGTATGATACCATTTGTTGGCTTGGACTAAGGACATAGTTTTAAGTGTCTAGTGACAACTTCACTTTCCTGTGGAAACAGGAAAATTAGAAATTTCAGGAATGTATTTTTGTTAGGATGTTGAAGATAACAGAAAGACTTTCTCCTGCCTAGAACATAGTCTGTGGAAACAGCTCAGAAAGAAAGCAGTAAGCTTTTCTGGGTGAAGAGAAGAAAAGTTACTTGTATTCTTGCAGGATAACACTAAATCTACAGAAGATGAGGAGATGCTTAATGCATCTTCAATACAGCTTTGTGTAAGGTTGCAAATAATTTGAATCATCTGTTAAAGATAGTCAAGGAAAAAGCTGGAAAGAAATTTACAGCTTATCATAAGTAAATTGATTATTCGAAATTTGAGAAAAAGGTTAAGGAGCAGAACCAGCAGTACAAGGCTCACCAGTTTGCCTTTGCATTGTTAGTACATCAGCATGCACTAACTGATGTCAAAATGCAAGTGCAATAGCATTTGAGCAGGGGGACTAGAATGGCAGCTCAAGTGAGATCAACAACAGAAGAAAAACAAAATGAAGCAAAACAAAAATAAACACAAATACTGCCTCTTGAGTAAGATCAATAGATTTGAAATATTGCCTTTCAAGGGGCATTTCAACAGCATCGAGATCACTTACTAAGATGCTTTTCAGCCAGATAGGTATATACAGAGGCACTGACTTTGGGACTGGGATAGATATCTGGGCTGTCCATGTCTCATGCCATGTGTACACTCACCCTGCATGCTCCCCCCCAGAAAAGAGCCAGCACAGATGAGCAGGACATATCCTTTTAGCTCCAGTAGCCCTGAATGTTAACAGAACAACCACAGAAATTGGTGAAAGAGTTATAGTGATAGCTGATGTAGTCTGAGAACCAGTCAAGGTAAGTCAAAAAGCCACAGCTCTTCACAACCTTAACCAGTGGAACTGCTGCACAGTGACTGGCGGGGATGGGAAGATGGCATCCAAGAAACCTGGAAGGAAGAAGTGTCTGCTATCAAGATTTTGTGACAACTGTGACTTTCTTAGATCGTACAGCAGGGTAAGCAGCATTAAATGAAAACACAATTCAATATCAACACAATTAAAAACTGTAATTGTGACATTATAGAATTTGTGGTTAACTGCAAACTCAATTTTGAGATTCTAAACTGAAATTCTAAATTGAATTTGCGATTAACCACAAATTCTGAGATGTTACAGAAACGAAAATTCATGTTATAATAACCTGACAGCACTCCCTAGTAACATTTTTGTGCAAGGATCTTTCACTGAAGTCAGTGACAAATCTTTCTTAGTTCACTGGAATAAGTAAGCTACCTTTATGATTTTCCAAATTTTTTTTTCCTTTTAACTCTAAATCAGGTCTTCAACTTTTATTTCAATTAATTTATTGGTGTTAAACAGCATGTTATTCAGTTTTAGAACTCCTAAAAAGAAAATCAGGTAGGATGAAAAAATTCATGTGTAATGTTTCAGTTTAAGGATATGAAGCTCAAATTTCAAACAAAAATATATATGTTTCGTTTTAAGTAGAGAGTAGTCTCTCCATCAGTTTGAGTAGGTTTTGCTTCACTGACATTTTCAAGATGAATTGCACATTCATGACATAGGATGTACTGAATACATAAGATGTGTAGAATGAAGCAGAAGTCTAGATGATTAACATTTTAACATTTCAGCATTTGCTAAAAATTTAGTATCACTAGTAGTGCTTTACTCATTTAGAATTCTCAATAAGTTTTGCAACCAGAACAACATTTAAATCAAGTTCCATGTAGTGAAAGAATATGCATATTCTGTATTTATTTTAAAGTTATCTGGTTTGTCTTGCAGTAACTCAAGATTCCCTGCATCTGGAAATTGCTTAGCACATTAATCCACACCTAGTGAAGGAAAAAAAAATATTAATTCCATAGTATATCAGGTAATACAAAATAAGGATGAAAACAACCTTAGAATAAATGATTTCATCAGTCTAAATTAAGGCTCTAGACAATCATGTCAAGAGCTTAATATTTTAATGTCTCCAAGATGTCTTTACTCCTTTGTTTTAGAGAGTGACCATCAGTGTTAAGAGGATCATTCTAGGCATAATAACATTTCTGAGTATAAAGAATACACAATAAAGCACATAACCTTTTGCTTAAAAGAAATCAAGAACTATATACATTTGTTATAAACATAATAGCCAAAAATCGTGGTGGAAAATAATTGAAACAGTCTGGATAAGTGCTGTTAGTATTCAAATTAAGAGATGTATTTAACTGTTTAAAGTGATAATAGTAAAATAATGCAAATATAATGGACTAAAGTAACCTTAAAAGAAGATGACATACAGTTTAGTAATCAAAACTTAAATTACTTTCCAAACCTTTACACTAATCCAGTAATTTACAGAATTTCTGATTATATTTGTTAAAACATATTTCCTCTACTGTGAAAAAAAGGTAGCAAACGTACTGTTTAGTATAATCATGAACAATTTACTCTGTAGTGCAGTAAAATATTAGAGACACACACCAAGTGGTGGGAATTTTTATATGAACTGTCAAAAAAAATAAAGAATTATACTAAGTTTTTATAGTGATACAGACTGCTAAGAAAAGCTGGGGTTATTCCTATTGTTGCTAAATGTTGCCATAGAATTGATAATGACAGAAAAATGCAAATTTAGTGCCTGTGATACAGAGAAGATAGATGATTGGTTATTTCTAATAATTAGTACAAAGAACTAGCTATTGAATTAAAGAGAATATGAGATTTTCTACCTTATGAAAGTGTAGTTTATTTGATAGATAACTGAAAATAGAGATGAGTATCAAACAGTAACAGGTACTTTCTTGCATAGTCTGTATGTTCATAACATTAGCTGGTAACTAACAGCAATAATGGTTAATGATAAGAGTTAAATAATGATGATTAAAATAATTTTTCCAACATAATTATCTAAGGACATCACTCAATACCTAAGGAAGTCTATAAAAAGCTTTGCAGTATAGAGAGTCCAGATAAAAGTCCTAACTACTTACGTAAAATTAGAACAAATCAGACACATTATTAGTCCTACAAGTAACCGTGAATAAAACCATATTAGTGCCATATCTCAGTCGTCATCTTTCGATACTAACCAATAGTCAAGCGCAATGAAATTCATGGTCACTACTTACTAACAAGAAACTATTTTTGATTACCTGCAATAGCTAGCATGATTTTCAATACAAAACTACATATTTTAATAGTTCTTCAAAAGTTGTTAGTATCCTTAGAAGTGTTTAATTACTAGTATAGCAAAGAATATTTCACTCTTACTGCCTATCAGGTTTATCTCATCAAAATATAGGTGTGTGCAGCGTAGAAATTACCTGTTTAGACTAAAAGACTTGAACTGTATCAAAGTTTTTTTTGCACAGGAACTCCACAGGTAGTTTATCTGTAAAAAATAGAGGCAGTGACTTAACAAGTTTGATGGATGATATTACTAAGTAATCCTTACAACCACAATTGTATGAGATATGGGAATTCTAAGACACAGAACTAAGGAACATAGTTAAACATCATCTAAAGAAGTAGTTGAAGTAAAATTTTTTGCATGAACAGAAGTGTCTCTGTCCTGATCCTGAAAAAGACTATGAAAAGGAAACAAAAGATTCTATTAAGTAGTTAACTGCTTTTGTATTTTTTTTCCACAGACATCCAAATTCAATCTCCATAACACCTAATACAGTCAAATGACAATACATTGTGTTAAAATTGGTTAGTAAGAAGAAAAGACAGGAAGTTTCAGTGAAAGCTTTGAAGTTTTCTGTAGTCACTGGGATTGCCACAAACTCAGAAACTACAAATAAGGGATTTTGACAGTACTGGTCATGCTCTAAACAGTCTTCCAGAAAGAACTGGTCCTGCAGCTACATTCCTTGTGAAGTCTTCTTAGTTCACCAAAAAACACCGTACTAGGACAGGTTTATAAGGTAGATGAAACCACTCCTCTGCTTACTTACTGTTAGTCTTGAACAGATGCAAAGCACAAAACTGAGTGATGATTAACAGAAAATGTATGTGCTTTATTCATTGTTCCTTACTAATAAGTGGCTTATTATTATCTTTTATAAAACCAATTTGCTTTTATTCCATTTCTTTCAATTGTTCTTAACTCGGAGCTCTGCACTGAGCTGGTACATGCACAAGATACTTCTCTGTCATAAGTCCAGCAAGTTTTATGAACCAAGCACACAGAAGTAACTTGAAAATATGTTTTGTCTGCCAGGAACTATAGAGCCATGACATTTAGTTTACCCTACTTCACAAATGCAGTCTGTATCCTTAAGAGGCCGGCCACTACATTTTTAGACTCAATGTTCGAGTACGAACTTATTTACATGTTATGTCCATTTATGGATTAAGGACTTGATGAAAAACATATAGCTGACAATTCACTAATAGATTTCTACAGTGAATCCATATTGACAGATGAAGTTATCCAGTAAGAAATAGTACATTTCTCTTCCCAAGACTTTCAGATCTTAGTAAGGAATATTTCTAAACATACTTTCTCCAGCTCAAGAGCTCAAGATTAATTGCATTATGAGTTTAAGAAGTGAAGGACATAGGAAAAGCATTGTACTTGTTTCTCCAAGGAAAATTAATCTGTTTAAAAGAGACTACAGTCAAATAGGACATCTTGTTATGTTCTAACCCAGGAAGCAGCTAAACACCACACAGTCATTTGCTCACTCCCCCCAGACGGAATGAGGGAGAGAACTGACAACAAGAAAAGAATTAGTTGCTGGAAATAAAAACTGTTTACTAAGAAAATGAATATAGAAACAAAAATGTGATGACAACAACGTGTGTATATATGTATATCCACAATGCAATTACTTGCCACCCGCTGACCAACACCCAGCTAACAATACAACTGCCAACTGACATCCCACTAGCAAAGCAACACAACATCTTACCACTTACCAACCAAAACACAGCAATTCCCAACCAGCAGCCCATCCGCCAGCACCTCCCCACTGCTTTATACCCTTCTGCCTGATGTCACGTGGTAGGGCCTAATTCAGGCCAGCTGTCCTGGCTCTGCCCTGCCCCGCCTCTTGCTGCTGTGCCATGATGGCAGCAGATCTCTGCAGTGAATTGGTCTAGCCCTGGCTGCACTACTTTCAAGACAAGAAACAGATCAAATCCTGTAGCTTCTTTATTCTCTTCTCAGAAATGATAGAGATTTTCCATGCTTTTGTAAGACAAGGGAAGCAATGAAAGCTTAAGGACCTTTGCTTTATACACAGATAATAAACTCAGTAGATAAGAGATTGCTTTATTTTTTGTGTTACTGACATGCCTGTCAGAAAAAATATTGCATGAATTTGACTGAAATTGATGTAATGGGTTGAATTCTGTTCTATATAAATTAAATTAACAGCACTTTAGAAAATAATAACAGCAGCATCCATATGTTTAAATCATCCTACTTACCATATACAATTATTGGGTTTGCGCTATATGTAACAACAAATCCAAAATGATGATTTTGGAGACTTACTCTGTAACTAATCATAAACAGAAATCAGCACCAGATCTATAAGACTTAAAACTCAGATACTGAATATTCCATTTAATTATTTATCTTAGGTTGTACATTATGGTTTAAATTAACAATATTATTAAATACCCAGTTTAACCTCACTCTGCATCAAGGTGTTAATTTACCTCTCTAGAAAGCAATTGTTATTAGGGAGTTTAGAATAGTATGGAATCATGGAATATCCTGATTTGGAAGGAACCCACGAGGATTATTGACTCCAACTCCTGGCTCCACAAAAGACTACCCAAAATTTAAATCTTATTTCTGAGAGTGTTGTCCAAACACTTCTTAAAATCTGGCAGGCTTGGTAATGTTACCACTGCCCTCAGGAGCCTCTTCCAGTGCCTGACCACCCTCTCAATAAGGAACTTTTTCCAAATATCCAATCTGAAGTGTAATGTAACTTTACAGGAGTGAACTCCATATGACCTTTCTGTAGACATATGGTCACAATAATAAAAAATTAAATATTAAAAAGAAAGTATTTTTAACATGCAGCTGTTTCTCTTCAGTCTTTTCAATTCAGTAATTTCCCCCACACACTGACAATTTACAGTATGTTAAATCTCATTAATAACCCATGAGTATAATGTTAATTTGGCATTCATATCTCCTGAAGAAAGCTTGAAAATTAGAAAAAAATGCTACAGACTAAAGGAAGGTCTTTTCAGATGGCACAATATGAAAATATGCCAAGTTCTTTGACAAGATCCCAATAGATGGATATTTGGGGAATATTTCTGAAATATTACGCCAGCTTAAAATATAGCTAAAAGACTTTTGGGATTCGTTTTTGTTTATATTCTTGAATATGATGTTTTAAACAGAAGTATAATTTTTATGGATGTTTTCTTTCAGCAATGTTGTTCAAACTGTGCAGGAGACTGTTAGGACTGTGCAACATGGGCAGAAGTATGTTAAAAAGTAAGTAAAACATTACAGATTATATGTGGGATGCCTTCCTAGAAGGGGGCCTATCTGTTCAAAAAAGTATATGTATGTAAATTTTAAGATCTCCGTCAAGGGTAGCAAAATTCTTTCTAATTTTATCCTTAATTCTGCAGTTGCAAAAAAACAATCTATTGCGTAACAGAATTTGTAGAGCTGTAGCTTCAGTTGCAAGGATAAAGACACTGATTGGCCTTCAAAATAAATCAGTGCCTCAGTCAATATTGCCCTTGGACAGGAACTTCTTTTCATAATTAGCAAGTTATTTATGATATATAATTCCTTATCTGTATGTCTGAGTCACAGTTTCACCATTCCTGAAGCAGATAAAGAAAATAAAACACACTGATAAATTTCAACCATTTAGAAAGTGCAGTGCTAAGGAATGCAGGTAGGAAAAAAAAGTGGACAGCTTGGTTATTGCTAAGGTTATTATTAAGGTAGCGCCTAGATATGAACTGAAAAAAATCTAGAATGGGATTTAAGCACAGGGAGTAAGTCTCCTTTCTGATCTTATCAACAGGGATAGGAATTTATAGAATATGATTCATCCTGCCCTAAGGTATACAACTAAAGGACTTCCAAAAATGTTTCTCTCTCTGTTGAGTGTAAATGGGAACTCTGTATGCTAATTTACATGCAGACATCTATTTGCAGTCTAAATTTTTGTGAATTAGTTCCAGACCTCCTATCTAGATCTGTTGTAAAACATATGGAAAACAAAACTATTAAAACATTTGTTTAACAGCCCAGAGTATGAAACATGCACTCTGACTCAAAATGTGAGAGATGCTTTACTTAGTGGCTAAAGGAAGTAAAGGTATTAATATTTAATTTGTTTCATCAGAATATTAAAAAATAATAATTAGGCTAACTGCATATGTATACATACATATTTTTCTACTTTCCCAGTGTAGCGAAGACACACACAGAGAGGGACCCAGAAAGTGCCCTGCAGAGTGTAGACATTATAAATAGCAAGAAGGTAGTTAATGCTAGTATGTATCCAGGAACAGCGGAGAACACTCCTGTAGAATATCAGTATAGTGCACTGAGTATCCAGCAGATCTCAGTGAGGTTGTAATAGGTTTAGGATCCAGAGTATGAAGTGGAAGATCTGGGGTTTATATTTCAGGAAAATTAGGTAAAGGCTTCAGACCTGTGCCAGTGAGCAGAGAGAGATCATTTCTTTCCTGCTTATATTGCCTCTGAGGATAACCCCAAATCATCAAATTATCCATCCCTCTACAGATGTTGCAGGAAGATTAGAAGACTAACTTTAGTGAGACAATGGTAGCCTTTCTGAATAATTCCCTCCTGTCCTATACAGCACGCTGTTTACCAGCTTCTGTATCTGTTAAATTCTGTTCATTAAACCTTCTAATCATGACAAATCAGATTAAGGCTTAGGTGTTATTGTTGGGATATACAAGAACTTATTTCAGGAGGAAATTGTTTATCAAATCCTGTTATGTCATTGTTAGAAATATGTTATGAAGTCTTAAATCCACAAATCCTAGTAATCAATTGCTGATTTTGATTAACTATAGAAAGACACAACAATAACATTTGTCAAAGGAAACCTTAAATCAGAAATAGATTTTTTCTCATAAATGTTTTGTTGCTCAAACAGAAAGTGTGAAGTTTTACTGAGTGATGTTCTACAACCTATGTTATACATGAAATCAGATTAGATGATCGTCTCACTCTGCAAAGAAATCACTGAAATCACTTGAATCAAACACTTATCAGTAAACTCTTTAGTAATAGGCAGAAAATATGGTGTAATTTTTGCTTTATTCATACATTTAGCACATTCTCCAGAGAAACTTCATTAGTATTTGCAATGTCTTTTTATTTTTAGATGCACTCTGATTCCTCTGTGGAATGCATATGAGGAGAATTACATAACTCTTTCTTAACACTAGTAGTATGATGAGTTGTATGAGTGGTTTGTAGATTTAATTTACAGAAAACAGCAAGGTGGTTATATTATAACTGCATCTGTTGTTCATGAGTGTTTTCATTCATACAGACATATAGACAAATGCAGGTCATTTTAAGAGAAATACTCACAAAGAGGAATACATAAGAATGCATGTCCTTAGATAACTTATAGCTAAGATGTTGTTAATATGCTTATTTTCAAACTATTGTGGAATTTGTATGTCCATATGTAATCTAACCTGTCTGGTGTGGGAAGGAGTGCTGGAGGGAAGGAATGTCATGCAGAGGGACCTTGACAATCTTGAGAGTTGGGTCTGTGTGAACTTCATGATGTTCAACAAGGCCAAGTGTGAGGTCCTGCACCTGGGTCAGGACATTCCCAAGAACATATACAGATTGAATGATGAGTGAATTGAGATCAGCTCTATGGAGAAGAACTTGATTGTGTTGGTTGTTGAGAAGCTCAACATGACCTGTGCAGCCCAGAAAGGCAGCCGTACCCTGGGCTATATCAAAAGAAACAATTTTTTACGCTTCTTTTTAACAAGGGTGAAGGAGGTGATTCTTCCCCTCTGCTCCACTCATGTTACTCCACCTGCAGTAATGCATTTAGCTCTAGGGTTCCCAACATAAGAAGGACACGAACCTACTGGACCAGGTCCAGAGGGTGGTCAGGAGGATGATCAGGGAAATGGAGCAACTCTCCTACATAATGAGGCTGAGGGAGCTGTGGTTGTTCAGTCTGGAGAAGAGGAAGTCCAAGGAGACCTGTGGTGGTTTGAGCTGGTGGGCCTTAAAACACCACACAGCCTTTTGCTCACCCCT
>WBMW01004153.1:0-26600 GCA_013396635.1 Penelope pileata | reverse complement strand
GTGCGGGACAGTGTCAAACGCCTTGCACAAGTCCAGGTAGATGATGTCGGTTGCTCTCCCTTTATCCACTGTTGCTGTGACTCCACCATAGAAGGCCACTAGGTTTGTCAGGCAATTATCTATATTAGTCCCCAGGTTTTGGAACATTTTTAATTTTTTCTCATATTTAGCCAATGTTTCTCATTCTGAAAACAATGAACTGAAATAATTATATGAAATTTTCTAACTAAAGAGACAAAAAGAGAATAAATACTACTAAAATGTAAGAAAAAAAATCCAAATCCAGAAAAAAAGATCCATATAAAGAAAGTGAAGTTTTAAAAATCAGCACAATTTCTTGGTTACCCAAGAAAAAATTTCCAAAGTTTTAAAAGACTTTATGACATGAATGACATTTCTTATTGAAACTGCAATCTTTGGATACTGCGTTTTAGGGATTGCTTGTTGAAGCTCATTAAAATATTTGATCCACTCAAATTTATGAATTTCCAGTCATCTCAAAATTATTTTTTTCATGGGTCCCCTAAGCAAGTGCACTCACTCTCTTTGAATCATTTCACTTGCAGATCCAATTGCCTACAGCATTTCTGTCTCTAGCTCTGTATTATGAAAGCGTTACTAGATTTCACTTTAACAACTGCATTTTAGTAGTTGATAAACTAATTCCAGTTCACGTGGATTAAAAATTACTCTGACAGCTATAAATTCACAACTTCTGCGTGTATATAGCACACAACAGCTATCATTTAACCTTACTGGTGCAGCAGTGGCACTTGCAGAGTGGGTTATACTGTTTGCTTAACAGTTCAATTGTTGTGCATGCTGTCCAATCAACTAGATTTTAAAAGGCTTACACACACTGTTGCTACAAAGAGGGAGGATTTTATCTTCCAGCTGGCTTATCTTCCTAGTATTTATCCTCTAGTTAGCTCTTACTGTTTTTTAAGTCTCTATCCGTTTGAAAGGTTTAGGGAAAACACTTCAAAGTGTTGTTTTTCAAAGATTTTCTTAAGATAAACTCCTCTCCACTTTGACCCTCTCCTCATATTTCCCATCTTATGCACGTTCACATTCAACCTTCTCTCCTCCAATTTGCTGCTGTCATATTCAGTGACCAAGCCAATGTATGTATATATGTAAGAAAGAGAAAAAAAAGGAAAGAGAGAGGGAGAGAGAGAGAGAAAAGGAAGGAGAGAGAGAGAGAGAGAGAGAGAAAAGGAAGGAGAGAGAGAGAAAAAAAAGGAAAGAGAGAGAGAGAAGCAAGCAAGCAAGCAAGAAAAAGAAAACAAGGATGGAATAATCTTTCATTTAACTGTTTCCCAGTGGTTCAGTTTTACCATCCTCCCTGTAGAATAAGCAGGTTCACCGAGAGGATTCAGCATTAAAAATGCACTCCTAATGCTCTTAGTTCATACAATAATTGACAATTTTTTCAAAAGGCCATTAAAATAGATGCTCAATTCAATCTGAATCTGAGAGATAACAGAAGAATCTACATCTCAAGAAATATCAGGCTTATAAGAAATGTTGCCTATCTTCATAGCTATCCCTGTTTGTCATCTGTCTGATATGTAATTCTTTTCTGAGAATATGCAACACAGATTATCTTGCCCTTTAATTAGCTTGAATGGGTTCTATATGAGGTGGTCCATCTACACATTATACAAGCAGTGTATAGTCTACCGATTGCCATGCAGTATAGGCCTAGCCAAGTATAATATACACTAGGGAAATTCTCATGTCAGGGGTAAACTCCATCAGTCCAGGTTAAGTGGCCTGCAGTGGCCTACTTTCCATGTTATTTTCAGAGTGCATATCTTTTTCTTTCTTTTTTTTTTTTTTTAAAAGAAAAACCTCCAACAACAACAAATATCCCATTCTTACAAACAGACACCAAGCAGATACCAAGTCAAAAAAATGATGCAATAGCAAAAAAATTGTTCTTCACCATTGGTCTTTTACACTTCCCCTTGGTTTTATAGCTAACTCAAGTGCATTGCCAACTCATATGATACCTGACGTAGGATTTGTTTCAATCAGGGCAGACGCATGAGCAATGTGCAAATCTGTGATGTGCCTGATTAAGTATGTTAGCTTCTGTAGTGACTCAGTGTTATGAAAAAAAAAGGTCACTCTGACCCTAGCCTCGTACTTGGCACTGTGTCATTCCTGCCACCTGCTCATTCACTGTCAGGACAGAACAAGATCAAAACAAGATGATGTGTTCTGGCAAATGGATGTCCAGAAGCTCAACCACTAATGCAGTAAAGAAGGCAAAAGGGAACCAACACTTCTAAGAAACTGTCCCAGAGGGAAGGTCTCACACAACTACCAGAACTGCCAGCTAGTCATTCCATCCTATGTCTCCTGTCTTCTCCACCTACAGACTCATGATACTCTGTACATCTGATTGGCCTTGTGTACTCTGGTAGGTGATATATTTGAAAACTTGACTAGGTTCAGAATGATAATACTGGAAAGCATTAATTTTAATTGCTCATTGGCTAACTTCCAGGTTACACTTCCAAAGACTGTGATAACTTGACTTAGTAGTGGCATGGGATATTTAAAGAAGGACATGTAGCAAAAATATTGCTGTTTAATAGCATTTACAACTTAGTATAATTTATGTTGTGTACTCTGGTATACTCTGCCTTATGCTGAATGTTAAAAAAGGGCAGAAATAAACCCTATCACAGAAAAAAGTCTAAGAAACAAATGTTGGCTTTTCAAAATGTCATTCCTTTTGGGATTCACTTTCCTTTAAGAAACCACAGTATGATCTAAACAAATTGCTGCAATTA
The DNA here is from genome assembly GCA_013396635.1 of Penelope pileata. Classification (NCBI taxonomy): domain Eukaryota; kingdom Metazoa; phylum Chordata; class Aves; order Galliformes; family Cracidae; genus Penelope; species Penelope pileata. The sequence continues at coordinate 23,796 of WBMW01004153.1, read as the reverse complement.
TGGCTCTGATTCAGAAAAGCACTTCAGCAAATATTTAACATAAGCATGTACTTGGCATGTATACTCCTGGGTGCTGGATTGTGATGCTATTACCGTTACTGAAGTTAGAAACTCTATCTGTTATTCAGTACACAACAAAAGTAAAACTCTCAGAAGCCAGTTCAACAAAATAAATCACCTTTGGCAAATATACACTCAGTATCATTGTCTACTGTGCAACTGAGTCCACACCAGTTTTTCCGAGCTTTTCTTTTACTAATCTTGAAATAGACCTGTTACACTGATGAGTACTATGTTATAAGTTGAACATTAGCTATTACAGATGAAATCTCTAGCAGAGATTTTGAAGGCACAGTGAATGTTTGTAGCAGAAATATTGCAAAAAAAATGTTAGAGATAAATGTCTAAATTTTGGGTCTTGAGGGCTTAAGCCCTCAAGCTACTTCTCAGTATTAGCTTTGTTCTATCGCAAAACGTTCTTTCCCCAACTCACCTTTTAAACTTCTGTATTTTGACAGCACTACGAGGTAAAGGTCTTCTCTGACTCATTTACTTCCCATGTTCCATTCTCTGCTCTGATGTTTAAAGTTTAAGAACTGATGTGGCAGCAAAGCCACAATAACAACACCATGATTTTAACAACACCATGATTTATGGCAAAAGTCCTTCACTTTTGAGTAGGCACTGAGATTTGAGAGAATCTTTATATAACTAATATTGAACAGTAAGAGTCCATAAATAAAATACATAGGGACAAAAAATGTAAATGCCATGCACTGCCTTGTACACGAGGTTGTACAGGAAACAACAGTTTTATGCAGATTGTAGATCAGATGCAAATACACATCGTGGTATTAAATCACTTCCTGTTCCTGTGGTAAAAATACAAATTGTTATAGCTAATGTACCATGAATACTGTAACTGCTTGCTGCAAAGGTCTGTGTCTGTCATCTGTCACTTTTTTATTCTTTTTATGAGATAAAAATAAAACTTGCCATATTGTTCCTTTTTACGGATCATTCAGTTCTTATCAAACATTCAGTGACCTATAGATTAATGGACAAACTGAGGAGTATTAGCTTTTACTCACCTTGAGTCCTTGTGAACAGTAAGAGTTTGAAATACAACTTTGCAGAGGTTCAATTCTAGATTGAGAAACATACATGGAATTTCAAATGTTTCTCAGCATCATCATTTATTCATCCCAAAGTGCTCTGGTCCATGAAATCTGCAATTAAAATCAAATGTAAAACAGAATTCTAGCCTTTCTATGTGTTAAGTCAGGATTTTTCATTCCACTTGGATCAGTGCCAAAATGCAACTGGGATCCAAACCATAAATTTTATTTGGCTAAAAAGATTATATGTTGCCAATTAAGCGATAAAATGTTAATTTTTTTGAATCTGGTTGCAAATGAAATAAAGTTACTTTGGTCCACTTTGAGCCAAGACAAACTGGAATTCTTATCCATAACTATGATTTTCCTTTATTATTTATAGATTTTATTCCTCCATTCCATCCAGATTCCCACAGTCTTCGTTAACCTCCACATTTACGTTCCCAAAGGTTGCAAGCTTTTCTTTGTGAAACATTAATATTTTCACTTTAACTACTGATGAGATAAGTTCCAGCAGTTGTTAGACAGGTTATAAGTTTATAAATGTGAAAGTAGGAAAGGTTACTTGTCTTTCCAGCACTTATAAAAACTTCAGACTCTAGTTTTCATAGCACTGCTTTTTCAGTGTATCTTTTCTAATAGCTCTACTTGTTACCATCAGCTTACAAGCACTTTTTTTGCTCTGTATAAATGTGTGTATGATTGTACCTAAAACCTCATAAAACAAAACTCTCTTTACCGTCAATTTTTCTGGTATCATGTCACGTCATGGTAAGGTTTAATTCATTTATTTTTATATATATTTTTATGCAATTAACTGGCTTCCTCATTCCTTTTCAGTAAAGCTGCAGTATAGAGACACCTGCTGGGAAGTGAATGAACAGAAGCAAATGCAAATATCCACCCTAATAATAATAATAAAAATAGTAATAACATTATATATACTTTTTTTTTTTTAACAGCTTTTAAGCTGGGAAGTTTTTTATTTACCATATTTTTATTTGGTATTTTTCATTTCAACACAAACCCTGCTAATGATACAGAAACATTATGGATAGAGATATTCAATTTCAACATCCAATCTGACTGATTATAATAGAACTTAATCTGTCCATGGGTGAAAACCTCTTTCCATGTATTAATCACAAAAATTTCAAGTATTAATCACAAAGAATCCTTGTGATTGCGTACAGGACTAAGCAATACCTTGTGCCAAATTCTATGCATAACTCTTAGAAGTTCTGTTGTTTCAGAAAATCTAGAAATAAATACTAGATTTATTATATATAGCAAATAAATAAACAGAATACAACAGGAAAAACAACAACAAAAAACCCACTGAGAAACATATTATTGAAATCCACACTGTGTTCAGTATGTTCACACAAATGAATGTTTCACTTCATTTGAGTCTTACATTAAAACTTTCCTCTCACATTGGATTATAATCCTCTATTCATCATATTATTCAACAAAGTCTTCTTTCGTGACAAAACCCCTGGCTAATATGCTTGGCTAATAACTACTATAATTTTATAATGATTTTGCTTCTAAAATATGGGACATCGTTTGCTCCAAAAGTAATGCATCATCTTTATTTTTACGGAAACTACAACAGCTATAAAGAGCAAAATAACATTATTTGATAAAGCAAATACTCCACTACAAAACACTATTTTTCAACATACTCACCACCATTAGCCAATTCATGCAGCTGAGCTGATTGAGATGTTCTTCATTTCGTGGTGTGACGGCTTTGCATGCCCGTCTGGAACATGGCTTGTCTTTCATGAGCAGCCTTCATATGTACCGGATATCTCGTTTATTTAGGCACCTAACATTACAGTAAGTTTTTTGTTGTTAAGTCTTTTCTGTAGAGAATGAGTGTAGCACATTCTCCAAAAGGTTTTCAGTGATAGCATCACGTTTATGAGTTAATGCATTCCTAGAAAAAAAAAATCCAGCAGTTAATATTTTATGAACAATTTCCTAAACAAAACAAAAACTTAAACACACATTAATATAAAAACTCAAACACATTAACATAAATCCATAAAATTACTTCTAAGATCCAATGTTTTGTGCTGAGCTTAAGGCACCTTGCTACAGGTAGAAATTATAGCACTTAACTAGGTATTTTCTTAGGAATTACAGTTGAGCAAGGTTCATCATTTACCTGAGGGAATTCAGCCCAGTTTCATCCTCCACCTAGACTGCAGAATAGTTGTTTGCAATGCTCTCATGCATCCTCTGCTGCCTAAGGAACCACTGGGCTGGAGAGGATGGGGCACTTGAGAGAGAAAAACATGTATATATGGCTAATTTGTCCCAGTAGGAGTATGTTTTAAAAGAAATTNCTGAGTCAAACCATAACAATATTATACACGTACTTATAGCCCAGAAGACCAACTGTAATCGGGGCTGCATCAAAAGAAGGGTGGCCAGCAGGGAAAGGGATGTAATCGACCCTCTCTACTCTGCCCTTGTGAGCCTCCACCTGGAGTACAGGTGGGTCTTGAGTATCTCCAGAGAAGGAGACTTCACAGCCTCTCTGAGCAACCTGTTCCAGTGCTCCATCACCCTTCGAAGTAAAGAAATCTTTCCTCAAGTTTGTATGAAACTTCTTGTGTTCCAGTTTTTGCCCATTACTCCTTGTCCTGTTGCTGCACACCACTGAAAAGAGCCTGGTCCCATCCACTTGACTCCCACAGTTTAGATACTTATAAACAGTGGTAAGAATCTGCAGTCTTCTCCAGGCTGAATAGTCCCAGGTCTCTCATCTCAGCCTTTCCTCATATGGGAGATGCTCCAGTCTCCTGGAGCACAAAGATGATTATCTTTGTGACCTTCCACTGGATTCTCTCCAGAAGATCTGTCTAAAACTGGACACTGTACTCCAGACGTTGCCTCACCAGGGAAGAGTAGAGGAGGAGGAGAACTTCACTCAACCTGTTGGTCACTCTGTTTTTAATACATCCCAGGATGTAACTGTCCTTCTTGGCCAGAAGGGCATACTGCTGATTCACGGCCAACCTATTGTCCACCAGGACACTCAGATCCTTCTCTGCAGAGCTGACCCCTAACCTGTACTGATGTTGCATTTAAAATGCAACAACCAAGCTCTTTGATAAGTGGCTCTGATGTAGTCTATTTAGCACCAAACAACATACAAGTTGTTCCTGAATTTCTTATGACCAGCAACTTCAGCACATAACATTTCAAACTACTGTATTTTACTATTAATATTATCACAATAAAAATATTATTTTTTGTGTAATTTACATTGAAAGTAACCTTCATTGTTGTGGTCTTGTAGCCTTTTTTTCTTCAAAGAAATTTCCTATTACTTCTTTTTACAGAAATACATATATTAATATATATAGGTGTATAGGTTTTCATAGGTAACTCAAATTTAATATTTTTCATCATTTTCTATGCACAAGAAGCTGTGTGTGTATCAGAGCATCTTGATTCTAAATTGAGTAAATATTTCTAAAAGTAGCTAGATTTCTCTCTTAGTTAAAAAAAAAAGAAAAAAAAAAAAGAAAAAGAAAAAACCCCAAAACAACAAAAACACAATTATAGCTCATCTTAACACAAACTGTCATTGTTAAGACAACCAGCTCACTTAAGTCAGGAGTAAAACCACTTAGTTAAAAGAGCAATTTTCAAGTTTATGACTCCTCCATATAGTATACCAAATATAAGTTGTCAACAGATGGCTTTGTAGCAGACTTTGACAAATTTAAAAACTGATGTAAGGCAAATGGCAATAGATGACTTGACAGTAGATGAGAATTGAGAAGTGAATTTTATTACTGAAAATATTTTAAAGCATATGCGAATAAGAAAATTAATATTTACATTTGCTGTCACCAAAGGAACCAATGCAATAAACATCTAGGATTAGCAATTCGATCATTTATCAGTATAGATGACTAAAAGCCAGTTCACACATTATCTACTTTTTAAAAACAGCCTTTCTTGGTAAAACAAATATTTGCATAGATAATATCTCTTCTTATTTAATAGCAACAACTTTGCAAACGCTTGCTCTGTAAAAAACACCTTGACTTCACCTTTTAAGAGTCCACAATATTTTTATTCGTTTCAGATAGTAAGGAGCTTCTGCTTTAACATTATTATATCTCAGCTCCTTTTCTCTCTTGTAACCGAGCAAAGATCCTATTGGTTTTGTTTTCCTCCAATAAACTTTATCATATGTGTAACATGAAACTTGAAAATAAGACAGTTCCATGGAATTTGTTTGTTGTGCTACTGTAAGGAGACCACTGAAAACAATCTGAACAGTAATAGTTGACTAATTGTTTTAAAAGTGATTTTAAATGTATCCTAAATTGTCTCAAATGAAACAAAATTTAAAAGTCTGTTCAACTGGTATTCTGTTTGCTAAAATGGGTTTAAAGGCTAGATCTGACAGCTGAGGAAGTAGCAGTAACCATAATACTGGTGCCACTTACAACAGAACTACTACTTTAGTTCCAGCACCACATTTCAACCTTACCTTTAAAAATTCTCATTTGAAATGAGTTGAACTACAGTAATTCAAAGCACCAAAAATAATCGGATATTACTCTTCCTGATTCAGCTTCACTGACATTAGGTGTTAATGTGTTGCACAAATAAATTAGTGGAATAGGCTCTGCAGTGAATGTTTATTCAACATGAAGTATACTACTGTATGTATGTGGACATTTCTTACACCTGTACTGACATTTTCTTATAAATCTCATAGATTATATCAAAAGTTCTACCAATCAGACTAATAAACTCCTCAATCCTACAACTATGTAACCTGAAAGATAAGTGAAATTCCCATCCTTCACGATAACAGTACAAAGAGTAGAATTGTGTTCTGAAAAGGCATTAGAGAATCAAAGTCCAGCTGAAAGTCTTGAGTCTTCATAGCTCAGTTGAGGTCAAAGTCTTACTTGGTAATAGATTAGTTTGTCCCCTGTAAATAACCGCATTTTGGTTTATCATCATATCATTTGAAGAGGATGAAAACTGTATTTGTCTTCAGTATCAGCTAAGGGGATTTGACTTGCTTTCTTGTTGCATCAACATGTTAAATGAAATCTAGTTTTAAGTATAAGAGCTGTTTTAGGATTACAATATTTAATAGAGTTCACAAAAATCCTGCCTTTTTAGAAAAAATATTGGACACATTTTTCCAAAGCTACCACAGTCTTTATTGAATTAATCAAATGGTGTTTATCACAGCTAATTGCAACTTTCCACAATATTATTCTCTTTTTCTCCTTTCCAGAGCAGTCTTTAAAATACTGTTGTACTGTGATTTACAAATGAAAGAGAAAGCTAAGATCATTGAAAGACCTCATACATTATGGAAGCTTTGTACCTATGAGCTGATTACTGAAGTGTAACATTTTAATAAACATTTTATTTTTGAAATGGGAAAGAAATACGTGTGGGTGTTTTTCATTTATCAGACAAAAGCTAAAACAAATTTTAATCAAACTCAGAGTGTTGGACATTGTTTTCATAAGGATTAAGCTTTCAGATTTTATGAACTATTCAGTAAATTAAGAATGTTTTATTTGTATGTCAGTCCTGAGAGAATCCTTTTCCGTAGAACTGTGTCTGTGGGAATTTGTGCATATGGATGGTGGAAATAAGAATGTTGTACGTCCTGTGTCCAGGAACACAACCAAAGTATAACATTCTCAAAAGTTTCAGGAGGGCCATAGTAAAACTGCATGTTTATTTAGATTCCACAAACAACCACGCACCGTTTTAGTTGATGCAATATGGATTCCATAATGCAGGTAAAGTGACACATTGTGCGTGGCTATGGCTTTACACACACGGCTGCAGAAGCTATGCCACTTTTATATGACTGTAGCTTACCTGTTCTGTTAACTAGCAGAATGAATTCAGTACTTTTGTATTAATCTACAATGTCATAAAAACTGAATATTTGTTCTTATATCATTGGATTTCCATTTGTAGTAGCATTATTGATTATGAATAATTCTTATATTGAAGTAAAAAGAAACTTGGCTCAATGATTTTTAATTTGAAGGAAAAAGAATTTCAGCACAAAGAACCAGGAGGAAATGAAGTACATGAGAGATTAAATCAAGAAAATACTTATTTTATCTTGTCAGTTCCTGGAGCAAGTTATCCTGGACTGCAGAGTTTTAACCATGAGCGTACATCTGCCCTGTATTGTGCTGGTGGAGTAGACTATTTTACTGTGTTCTCAAACTCTTCTCTTAGAATAGTCCAAAATAACCCTAATTAATCTCTGCAATGCTTTCTGCTCCTAAGTTCAGGATCGGGAAACAGACTTAGTTTCCTAAGCAAATATAAACATATTGATATAAGTGTTTTGCACATTTCTCAGATCTCTAGGAAAGAGCTCAAAAGAGGAGAAATAGAACATCTTTTTCATTCTTACTAGTAGTTCCTTGTTCTGTCTCAATACTACAAGACGGATACAAGATAGTATTGAGACACTGATCACTTTTCTTACAAGACAATTGCAAGCTAAGAACTCATGTTAGGCTTAGTGAGTTTGCTTTGCTTTTTACCTGAAGGAAGAGAGATTCAGTTTACTGCTCAAAGGAGGCAAAGTGCAGCTAGAAAAGTGCACATGCTTTAAAAAGAGGAGCACAGCATTTTGGTCCTTTTTTTTGGTGCCATTTTCTTTTAGTGACAACTATTATCCATATCACACTTTCGACATGTTTTTAAGCATATGAACAGATACATTATATTTTATATTTAAATGTTTATATATATATTGGCCTACATATTCTATGGTTGGGTTAATAGAGAATAGCTCAGTAAGAAGTTATAAAACATATATTCATTCTGACATAAGACTGGCAGTCATCAGATTCAGGATGCCTTACACAGATGTATTCCTCTGGATGTTCCTTTTCATGAGGAAAAATCCAAACAAATTCAAGTGTAACCTTTTGAAATATTTCACAGAATCAAATTACAGGGAACTGGAAGAGATCTTCGGAAATTTTCCCGTACTTTGATATTATTTTCTGTTAAAACAAAGATATTGGGCACCATTACAATGAAATATTTCAGTGTTTCAAAATCAGAATTAGTTTTAGAAGTGAGTTGTAGAAGAAATTTTTTCTAACAGGTTCCGTTAAGCAGTTTTGTCTGTACCAGCAACACAAGCTATGTTTATACTGCAATTCTAGTCAGGACTGTAGGATGTGTTGACATACTTAGGTAACAATTCTAGCTCAGATAATGATATCCCTAGCGGCAGACTTACTTAGATAGCTAGCCAAACCTAGTTTATGAGTAGGATATATGTCCTGTTGTCATTTCTACCTATTTCAACCTAGACAGATCTGCTAATCAAGCAGTGTGTGTGTCCATTTGTTTCTTCTAGAAATTATACAGATACATGATTATCAAGAATACATTAATTTATAAAACATATAGCTAAATGTAACTGTATTTATTACATTCTTGTAAAAGATATACTAATAGTCATTAAGATTCCATATGCCAAGACTATATACAATTAAAAGAATAGTTACATGCTGTCAAAGTAAATATCCATCATGTTATAAAACAGATATACTAAAGTTGTATTCATCAGGTTATAGAACAGTAACAGTATAACTCTAGTATGAGTTTATCACTCTAGAGATGCATTCTCTTCAATGCTGAAAGACTTTTTAGCATTATTTGTGAATATTAATTCTATACATGCTAGATGTTTTGATGCTTCTGCACAAGGAAGTGTGTGTGGGACAGTCATGGGCTAATATTTTTAAGTAGTTTTTGTTGAATCTAATGACTTGTGACACCAAAGCAGAATGGCAATTTATTTGGCATGTTTTAGATTGCAGAGGTTCATTTACAAACTGCTTAATGGTGCAAGGAGCTTTTTTTTTTCCTCCCATCTGCAGCTACACCAGTCCTAATGCCATTCTTGTAACATTAGCAATGGTGCTCCTTACATAAAACAAAATCTCACAAAACTCAATAGAGGAAAAAGGTTGATATGGTTTTTACATCTTCCATTTTGCCTGGAAGACCTTTAGATTTGCAGGAGAAAAGTAAGAAAACAATTGAAATTGTCAGTACTATACTGGATGGAAGAAAGATGAATTTATGTACAAAGATACAGCTGAGCATCTGAGTGGACTATCTGAATTCAAAGCAATTTTAGATTCAAAGCAATTTTATGAGGGCTACTCTGAAAGTGATGCCTCCTATTTTATTATGTTGGCCCACAACATCAGAGGTGGAGGGTGGTGGCATTCTGTTCAATTTTGTTGCTGTGCAACAGAGGGCAGCAGAGGGGCAATCTAACAAAATGGCATCTGACATGGAAATGTGTATGAAGCAAATGGGTGGAATTCAATTCCTCCACACGGAAAAAATTGCACTCAACATTCACCAAGGCTTGCTGAACATTTATGGAAATGAAACAGTGGCTGTCAGCACAGTGAGGTGAAAGGCAGTGTGTTTCAGCAGCAGCAGCAGGTCACCTCCACTGGTGCAGAAATTTTATGAGTATGGCATGATGGCTCTTGTTCATAGCTGGTATAAATGCACAGTGATCATGAGTATGTTTGAAAATAGTCATTTATATCTGAGAATTTGCTCTATCAAATAGTGCTACTATGCTCTTTCAGAGTGACCTAAGTAGAAGCATGAAACTTTAGAGCACCTACAGCACGTAACAGTTGACTGTATAGATATTCTTTAGTGACTTTCTCTTCCACAATCACTTCCCAGACAAAGAGATTTACCTACAGATACAGTGTAGTCCATTGCAGAGGTATCCAAGTAAGCATTAAATGCTAAATTAACTACCAAATAAAGGATGATCTTATTATTGCACTGCATCATCTGGTGCCAGTGCTTCCCAACAGAACAAATTAGCTCCTCCGGGGCATGTGACTAACATACCTTCTTTAATACCTAAAATAGCTTGTGGTCAGTTAGCTCTATGCAACTATTTTTATTTATAATATTAGAATATATTGTGACTAGAGGAGCAGTACCTGAAGAAAACCTGCCAGGATTATGTATAGGTAAAAGTAAGAGTAAGAAAATGTCTATGGTGAGACAGATTTAGTCAGTCTATAGTTTAGAATGCTGATAATCTTATCAGAAAGATAGAAAAAAAATCTACAGAATTTTGGCCATAATTGTGTGCTCCTTCTGGTGGAAGCTAGGGACTTTTCAAGACTTTAGATTCATCTTAGCTGTAACTGTAATAGTTGAAGGTGCCGCAATGTAAGCTGAGCTTGAATAAATCTAATAAAATAGACTCAGATCAGTTTAAAAAGCGCCAACAAGATGTGCTGTCAGCCACCCTCTGAGGCCTTCTTTGTAATTCTTCTGCTGTGTTAGGAGTTTCATGGCCAATAACAGACATCCATAATTGGTGGTAGTTTGACTTCAGAAAGAATGAAATTGTGCGGAGGTATCAAGTTCCGTAGAATCTGTGGAAGCAAATAGTGGCTCATGTTTTGTGGTCTAACAAGATACACAGAAGTTACATCTTCCTATGCAGATTGAATTTTGTCTTAGCTTGAAAAGCAACTGGTATTTCTTGCTATTTAGAGAGACCTCGGCAAACTTGAAAGGTGGGCCCATGTGAACCTAATGAGGCTCAACACAACAAAGCGCAAGGTCATGCACTTGGGTCAAATTCCAGATATATGTACACACTGGGAGAAGAATTCCATGAGAGTAGCCCTGCTAAGGAGGACCTGGGGGTCCAGGTGAGTGAAAAACTGAACATGAGCCAGCAGTGTGCTCTTGCAGCTTGAAAGGTATCCTGGGCTCTATCCAAAGAAGGGTGGCCAGCAGGGAGAGGGAAGTGATTGTCCCTCTCTGCTCTGCCCTTGTGAGGCCCCGTCTGGGGCCCCCAGTACAGAAAAGATGTGGAGCTGTTGGAACGGGTCCAGAGGAGGGCCACAAAGACAATCAGAGGGCTGGAGCACCTCCCCTACAAAGGCGGGCTGAGGGAGCTCGGCTTGATCAGCCTGAAGAAGAGAAGGTTGCGGGGAGACCTCATTACAGCCTTCCAGTATTTAAAGGGAGATTATAAATAGGAGGGCAATCAACTTTTTACAAAGGTAGACAGTGATTGAACAAGGGGAAATGGTTTTAAGCTGAAGGAGGGAAGATTTAGATTAGATGTCAGGGGGAAGATCTTTGCAGAGAGGGTGGTGAGGTGCTGGAACAGGCTGCCCAGAGAGGTTGTGGATGCCCCATCCCTGGAGGTGTTTAAGGCCAGGTTGGATGGGGCCCTGGGCAACCTGATCTAGTACTTGATCTAGAAGTTGGCAGCCCTGCCTTCAGTAGGGGTATTGCAACTTAATGATCCTTGGGGTCCCTTCCAACTCAAGCCATTCTATGATTCTTGCCTTAATTCATTGCACTAAGGAAGTATAAGAGGGCTGGAATACTTATGTTTGACTCTATTATTAAACAGTTGGCTGTGGGAATGAGTACGTGTAGAAAATCATCCCACGAATTCCGTAATATGGGTGTAACTTATGATGACAAATGAGAGACGCAGGAATTAAGATTCTTTATGTAAATAGATCTGGGTTTAATTATGTAATCAATTGTTACTACACGGAATTTTGCAGCAACATATTGTTCACATTCTTGCTTTTTTTTTTTTCTTTTTTAAATTTTATATAATGATGAGAAATTTATGGTGGAAAACAGAAAATGTGGGTTGGATATTTAGTCACTGCTTTTCTGGAAATTATCATATTATTTTCAACACTGTTCAAAATTATGTCAAGGTTTAGAGCACGATGAGTAATATAAAGAAATCCAACTGCCAAAATAAAACAGCTCAAATACTCAAATACTTCACTTCAATCTATTAAAAATAGCTAACATTTAGTTAAGTTTTTTTAAAATCATCTTTTCAGTCTGTATTTATAACATATAAAACGAAAACTGTCCTCATTCAACTATTTTATGGTCGATTTAAGCATTCTTACTCTATTTTCAGAGCATATGGTGGAAGAAAATTATTCTTCTCTGCAGTTGTGTTGACCAGAAGGAAGTCGTATGTGGCCAAAGTCCAAATGCTATTTACATGGACAAGAATTAAGAATAGTTATGTCATAGTGCCAATTTTTCTTCTGACATGATGCAGTCCTGTTATAGCATTCTACATAGAATTTTTGTCTTTGTTACACATCTCTGGTTTGACCTCAATTCATCAGGAAGTGTAAGATTCATTTCATTTATTTTTTCCTTCTTCAAATACTTGGTAGTAACAACAACAAACAAGGAATGTCAAAAGAGTTTTATATAAAGTATTTAGTCCCAATTAAGTAATCAGACTGCATCTGTGGTCAATGGAGATAGAGGCACTTTCAGAAGGGCAATTCATGCTCTCCTATAATGTGTCAAATATGCTAGCATTAATCTTCTCCTAAGCTTTTGGCTCAAGAATTGTCCATATGACAAGTGTAGAATGAATGTCAACTTCGTAAAATGGCTAAAGACAAATTAGATGGAACATATTTCTGATCCAAATTTCTGTATTGGACCTCTGCAAAATACAAGTAAGTTTTAGAACTGTAAGATGAGCTTGGATATTGTTGTCCAAGTAGGTATATAACTGCCTAAGGCAGATAGAAATCTAACTATAACATATTACACACATTGCCCAGAGAGTATTCAGAACTGGTATATAGCATAAGAAAAATAACAACAAGTCCTTAAATAAAAAAAGAGAAATTATAACTATTTAAATCTCTACGCTTAAGGTACAATGTCATTATTTAGATGAGATTTCTTTGGCAAACATTCAGTCATTAGAGACTGACTAGGGATATAACCAGTTTAAAATCTGACATCATTCAGGAATATCATTTTGCCAAGAATATAAATGAAAAGTTTTTGAAGAAATTGCTCAGGCAATTTATATGAGTATTTTAGGACATATGAGATGGTTAGAGTTCTAAATAAAGGGATTGTCAAGTTTTAGACTTTGAAGTAGTAAAAGCAGCAAGGCATTAATTTAGTTATACATGACAATAACATGAAAATCCGTTAACTCAAACAGCTGTCCAAATTGCTATACCTATGTGCTACTTGATCTTGACAAAAATCACACACATACATTCAGATTATGAGTCTACTGAAGATTGTATGAGCATGAGAAAATACCAGGGCAAACAAAGATTTGAGGATAGGGAGAAATTAGCATCATACCTCTGGGGAATAATATGCAGGCAAACTACCGAATAGTTGATCAGAAGCATAGAGGTTTGATGACTGAATATAAACTATAAAATCTATGCAGGTTGCTCCGAAAGTAATGCCTCCTGTTTATTTGCATGGAAACAACAAATGCAAAGAGCACAATAACACTATTTGATAGAGCAAATTCTCAGCTACAAATGACTATTTTTAAACATAGTCACCATCATTAGTTCTGCATTTTCAGCAGCTATGAACAAGAGCCTACATGCCATGCTTACAAAAAATCTGCACCAGTAGAGGTAATCTGTTATTGTTGCTGCTGAAACACACCACCTTCCACCTCACTGTGCTGACATTGACAGTTTAGTTTCCATAAATGCTCAGCAAGCACTGATGAATGTCAATGGGTGCAATGTTTTCCACGTGGAGGAATTCAGTGACACACCTTTACATCATACGCACTTCCATGTCAGATGTTATTTTGTCAGATTGCCCCTCTGCTGCCATCTGTTGCATGGCAACAAAATGGAACAGAATACCGGTGGGAATGTTCAACCTCTACTGCCATAGCACCACCATCCACTTCTTACTTTGTGGGCCAACATAATAAAATAGGAGGCATCACTTTCAGAGCAGCCCTCATATAAAGATATCAGGACTGCAGAAAGTCACTGGTGCTTTCAGAAACCATCAGTACCAGAAGGAAAGCTTGATTTGTTTGTTCTTTCTTTATTCTTTGAAAAACCTCTTACAGTGCATTTATAGTACTATTCAGTGCATTCGGAACCTCTCTGAATCTAACATTAGATTTTGTGCCAAAGTAAGGAAAGACCTTTCATCAATGTGTTGTTTAGTAACACATTACCCCTTAATCTAAAAATTCATTAGCTAATGGGCCAGTGATTGGACAAACCTTTGTACCATTACAGCAGCCAAACATTTCCAAATTAATAAAAAAAATAAAAAAAATAAAAAAAAAGGAGATTGGGAGATTCACTAAGCAAAACAAGGATAATAAAAAACAAAAGGTTTTCTAAATTACTGTTGCCTGTGTCATTAAATTTCATATTGTGCATGGAATCTAAATACATCACTTTGTTCTGCATGACAAGCAGAAGTGAGCATTCATACATTACTCAGCCACTTAATTAAGAGCCTGGGATATTTGCAGTTAGCAGAAGCTAATAAGGGAATCACATTTAAATTCAAATCACTCCTCAGGGTAGCTGTCTGCAACATAAGCAAAGCTTACTGGATAGATGTTCCACTAAATGTTCAGCTAAAATCTTAGTTTTACTGTATTTGAGAGTAGAGAATAATTCTATTAGTGGTTAAAGGTAAAATCTGTTTATTTGTTAAAAAAAATATTTTGCATTTAAGACCTGTTTTGTTTCAGTTATTTTTAAATTCCAGTACATCTATTACTTTGTATAATAAAATGAGAATGTGATTTAGGGCTTTACCAGCACAAATTAGGAGGTTCTGCAAAACAGTCAGCTGGGCTTACTCTACATGACATTTGGCATTTTAAGACATTTTTCAGGAATAGAAGCCATCCTCGCAGCCTCAAGGAAACATCAAAATCCATGTGCCATGCCACAATTCCAAAAGCTTTAAAAAATGTAGTTTACTGTACTGCCAATTTTCTTTCGTTGCTTACTGTTGAGGAACACATTTAACATTTTTGTTGATAGCTTCAATACTGAAGGTATTTTTTCTTTTTTTTTTCCCCTTGTAATGGGTGAAATAAGAGAATAGTAGCAGAGATTTAAGTTGTCATTAGATAGGAGCATTGTCATTAGCATGATGCTGCACCATCTACAGACCATCTCTAGCATCCTCAAGATAATTCTAATCTCTTCTTTCACCTTACACTAGAGGACATCTTGTTGAAGGACCAGTGAATCTGGAATCTTTAAAATTGCATCTAATTTTTGTCATTTGAATAGAAAATGTCTCTAAAATAAGCTATGTTTTCTGAAAATAGAGATTGCTTATGGCATTTCATAAATATATGTAACAAGCTTTATATTAATTGTAATCACGTTACTTAAAAAATGAAGATAAAGACTATTTCATTATATTTCTGAATTCTAAAATTTCAAGACAGGAAAATCAATTGTCTGAAAACCCAAAGGAGAAATATTTTTTTATTTAAAATTTGCAAATAGGGCGAAAAATGTAACTTTTTTCATTAAAAATAAAGCAATTTACACTAGAAATATATACCATCAATCAAAACAAAATAACTAGATACTTCAAAATTGGCCATGTACAAATTTTTGCCTTGAGAAAACTTCACGTTTGTCAAATGTAAGCAATGGTGAATATTTAATCTTTACCATGGTGTTAGAGTATGTCTATATCACAATGGATGCATTCTTGCACAGCATGCAATCATGTTTAAGCTAACTGAACAAGCTAGGTGAAAAAAAAGATTTTCGCAATAGAAGAGTGCTTCTTCCACCGCTGCACACCAGTACTCTTACACTTTTTGCTGCTAATACATAGCATACACATACCCTGTCAGCCACCTCATCCTTACTTTGAGTATGCATAACTGACAACACAAAACATCCCTTTCTCTTTGATCTTTCCATGCTTCCACTAAATATAAGGTATTTTATTTTCCTCCAAAGTTATTCTCCCAGGGCTCTTTCCTCTGGTCTGGGAGTTCAGCTGTTCTGAGACTCTCAGTCTCTGTGTTTGAAGTAGAGATGTACTTAAAGTTTGATAAATTCTTAAATGCTTTGGAACTTCAGTGATGGTCACATACTCTTATTAATACATACTCTTATTAGTTTATGATTAACTGTACAAAGTAAGTCTATTGCTTTGACACTTTTTTACTGTGTCACATGTTGACCCTCAAATCATATAATTGAGTTTTTTTTATTTCTGTATATGTTATTTTACGTTGTTTCATAATAGTTTCAATGGCAAAGAAAATTCTTGACTCACAACTTCCTGGAATACCCTGTTGCCATAAAGAAGTTATGTCATTTTCAAGCACTAGACCTTTAATTCTCACTTTCCTGGGGATGCCTGTGTTTGAGTATGCACGTATCCATCAAATGGAGATGTTAGCGTCAAGTGTTCACAAAGTCTGCTCCAAAATTAGAAGTTGTTTAATTGCATCAGCATTATTATGTGCACTCAGCATTTCTGAGTGGCCTGACATTTTTCAGCAAATGCAACACCACTCCAGCAGTGAGCTATTGCTTCCACATCTGAATTTTTATCACCACATTAGAGATTCCTTGTGCGCCTACACAGTATTGGTTGCAACTAGGGATTTCTGTACCCTCTTAAAATGTGCAATACAAGCTAGCCTTCGGACGACAGGGACACATTCTTTTGCTCAGAAGTAAACAGAGAAACAGAGAAATGAAAGTAAGAAATATCTTAGGACATCTTTTTCAGCCTTATGCTATCACCTGCAAAAGTTTTGCTCAATAGTGTTTGATAAGTGACATCAGCAACCCAAGGATTTCACTCAGAGCAAAGCTTAGAGGAGATACTTCAAGTGCCAAAATTTCTTAAACAGCGGGTTTCCTGTTTCATGACTAAGAGATTAACAAGTTTGGAGTCAACTGAGGAAAAACTCTGCTACCTAGTAGTCGTATCTTATCAATAGATAATACATTCCTTAATCTGCTAACCTTAGCAAAACTGTGTAAATAGGCTGTAAGTAGGCTCTGTGAACTCTGTAAATCAGGTTTATTTTTCATCATTTAGATTGTGTGATACTACACAAATTATTCATTTCATAATACATCCTTGGACAGTCTTCAGACACAGTCTTGAAGTAAATTGTAACTTATTATGCTAAATACAGCCAAAACCAAAAGAGTGCTATTGCATGAATGTTGCTATGTTTCTTTGGCTGTTCTTGTTCAAAAAGAGTCTAAAATTGTGCATCACCTTGCAGCCCAAAAAACAAATAACCTTCAGCTATGAATAGATATTGGCCTGTTGTTTCACTTTCTTTATACTAAGAATTTTCAACCCTTTCTGATATCTCTTTTTCCTTTTCTCAGCTGCAATACAAAATAGAGAACAGGAGGGGTGTTTCAGCTGGCTAAGATAAGAAAAATATCACTCGTAAAAGGAAGAAAAAAGCAGAGGTAACTTGCCTTCACATTTTCAAGATTAAAGGAACTGTATCAGGAGCATTGCAGTGGAAATAGCGCTATTCTGCTCTTTAGTTGAAGGATTTTATTTGGGATATCATAAAAGCACTTGGTGTGGAAGAAGCGTGGAATTTCAGAAATAATTGGGAGAAGATAGGCAATGCTGCTGGCTGTGAGGTTCAGCCTCACCTGCGATCCTTTCATAGACAAGCTTATTTTCTCACAGACATTGTATTTTCACAAAAATGTAAAACAAACAAACAAACCCAAAAAAGTTTTCAAAATCGACTTATTTTCTTCCATAGCAGGGTATCACTATGGAAAGATGACTATTTGAAAACAACACTACTGGACTTAGTCACAGAACACAAAATGGCATGTGCAACCTGAGCAACACTTAACAGTCTCTTTATCCAGAACAGTAAATCAATGCTCCAGAGTGATTAATGTCTTTTACAGTTTGCTCCTAAATGTCTCATTTCAGGGCCAAAGAGCAGAGAGAGAAGCAGTTGCTACAGCTTTTCCTCTGTATACTTCTTTTACTGTAATTCAATTTTGTGAATCACATTCTGGGGTTATTCCCAGAAAAGAGATAAGGTTTTATGAATTGTAACCTGTGCAAAGTTACCAGATCATACTAAGTGAAATTCTCCATGTGCCTGTGGCTTGCGTAGCAGAAACACAGACCGCAGTCTTCTTGCCCAAGCACATGACTCTTTCAAAGAAATAACTCAGGCTTCAGAATCAAAGTCTAGCCTCCCTCCTTACAGAAGTCATTGGGTCTGTGGATGAATGGATAACTTAAATCTGCAACATCTTTCCCTTCATTAGTTTCTTGTGGGATCTTCTGAAGTTTAAAATCAATGTGAATGTAGCTAATAGAGTATAAAAACAATAGCATTACCTTTCTGTAAATTGATACAAAAAAATAATCCCCAGTATGGGAAAATAAAAGAACATGTGAAATCTACCATAATTCTTAATTTTCATCTTTGTTCTTGTGGTAAGGAAGGCTTTTTTGAACCAATTATTCCAAAAGAACTGTGATGGTATTCATCCGCTACAAGTACTCTTTATACATAGCTTTCCAAAAGAAGCCTCTGTGCACTGCTCTAGTAAAAAATTAGTCCTTTACAACTCAAGTGGTCAGTCATTAAAACACTGACATTTTACAGTTTCAAGAAGTTTAAGTTGCAGACTTAAATGCAGACTGCATTTGAGCTTTGCTGTTTGTTGGCATGTGGCCATATCCAAGGCTCAATTTATGGCAGACTCATTACTGCTCTAATTTTAGAGCTGGAGGTCAGCAGCACTCGAGCTTTCATACATATTCTTTGCTGACAGAATCCTTGAGTACCTGAGTAAACAGGCCTGAAAGTGGACTCTCCACTTACACAAAGTATAATTCATGGGGTTCAACACCTGACTCAACAATATGCTCTTTTATTTAGGTCGAACTTATTGTATGCATTGCACAGAAACATTCAAATCATCATGCTTTCTTATACTCATAATACTACCCAGAATGATCTCCTGAGGCTGTCTTTGCCATTGAAAGAATTTTAAGTATTAATTGTTGTGGTTTGTTTTTTATTGTCGTCATGCAAAAAAAAAAGTCTTTCTGGGAACACGTATTTTACTTGATCTAATTCTTTCAATAGCGTTTGTAATGTTTTGTTTCCTGTTAGTCGATCTTCTGCAGTAACATGTAATCTTCATGCTGTATTGTGTCAAAAAGACATTGAATGAATTTCAAAATAAATTTAATTAAAATATCTGAAAGCCTGTTACATATTGATGTGCAAAAAGACAATTCCAAACAAATGTGCTTTCAGTTGAAGAAAAAAGGAAAATGGACTGCTATTAAATTAATGGCATACTTTGCTTTTATATTACACTTTTCTGTCCACAAATTTCAAAGGACATGAATAGTACTTTCTTCGCTTGCAGATGGGACAACTGATCTCTAGAAACTGGTGTCTTTCTAACAGGTTATCCTGAAGATTCAGTAATTCTTATTTTTCTGATGTTGTCCATGTTGGCCTACAGTGACTTATGGCAGTAGGATGATGCTGTGTATCTCATGGAAAGTTATCTTAAAGGTGCAGAGCATAAATCACTTACAGGTAAAGAATATAATTACACACATGGATCTCACCAAAACAACCTTAATGCACAAATTTAAGCACATATTGTAATGTTTGTAGACCAAGACCTTGAGGAACTGTACTTTATTTCATTCAGAGGACCAGCAAGGTATCAGTGTACTTCGATGCCAAGTAAATACTTGGAATAGATTTTAATGGTGCATTGATTCTCTGTCTGGAATGAAATTCAGTCAGTACTATTATCAGTCCTAGATAGAGGCACTTACCATTAATATTTTTCCATTAAACAAACTGTGTAATAAACTGATATTTAACTATTTCAAATTTTAATGTCATTATTTTACTTCTAGTAATAAAACTACACTCTGGAAACTATTAGACATTTCTAATCAGCTTCATAGTTATCAAAAGTCATAAGAACACAGATATACTATATCTTATTTATTACTGCCCTAAAATCTCATAATGAAATTCGTGAAATTTATATTTTCCTGTACCACTATGTTTTTCTGATACATCACATTTTATAAACTATTTTGCATTCATATGTTCTAATATCAGGCTCCACATGAAGAGTCATATTAAAGATAAGTCAATAATTCTAGTCAGTCTCAGTAGTACCATATGTTGTGGTTTGACCCAGCAGACAGCCAAGTACCACACAGTAATTCATTCATGCCCCCCACCCACAGTGGGATGGGGAGAGAATAAGGAGAAAATATACTAGAACTTGCAGATTGATATAGAAAACTATTTACTAAGACAGAAAAGGAAGTAAATAGAAGTAGCAGTAATTATACACAAAGTGATACACAAAGCAATTGCTCACACCCAGCCAGTCCCTGAGCAGCGGCCCCTCCCTGGCTAACTCCCCTTACATTACATGACATCATAAGATGTCGAATATCCCTTCGGTCATTTTGGGTCAACTGCCCTGGTCCTGTCCCCTCCCAGCTCCTTGTGCCTCCCTCAACCCCTTTGCTGGCAGAGCAATACAAGAAGCTGAAACATTCTTGGTTCTGTTCAATGCTGCCAGACAACAAGTATAAACAATCAGTATGTTATCAGTTTTGTTTTTTCTTCTAGAATCAAAACATGGCCTCATACTAGACACTATGGGAAAGACAACTTCTGTCCCAGCTACGAACCACGACACTATATATTTAGGACAAATTTCCATTAATTTTTAATGTTCTTAGATGGAAAAAGTTTCCTTAAGACCTTTCCTCTTTGCAAATAACTATAAGATAATGAATTATAACTGTAATTAAGATAGCGATCAGAAAAATAAGCAATTTTCAGATGTCCAGACAAACTTAAGGAATTTTGTCCTCCTAAAAGAGAACTATCAGCTCTTTACAGAAGTTAACAGAATATTTTTCATGCACGTTCAAGGAAAGTATTTGGTTCTTGCTGAGGATAAACACACATTGTAAGTTCTGACAGTGTAACATATCTGACCTGCAACGTGCCAGCTATTTCAGATGTGTGTTTATGTCTCAGGCAAAGTCCTTCTGTTCTAGCAAATCAGATGGTGGTTCTGTGAAGTGGATAAAACACAGAAGGAATGTCTATGATACCTCACCTTTTCTTAGCTGTGCCTTTTATTTTTATATCTACATTAAAATTAATGAAATTCTCTCTAGCATTACCCATTCAAAACAGAGAGGCTTCTATACAAAAGGAAAGAGACTTGATTTTTTTCCCCCAGATCTTTCTTTTAGGACTGGAGGTGACAGGGATCTGTTCCAAATCTCACATTTTAAAACAATACAAAATGTTCAATAACTTGATCAATGTATAAGTTAACAGCTAAAGAAAATAGCAAGGAACCAATGAGTGGTGGGTTGCTCTAGGGTTTTGTTTAAAAAAAATCCCTCTTAGAACAATCTCTCTTTTAAAATTATAGTTGGAAGCAGTTTTATTTCACTGAAGTGACTGAGGGCTATTTAAAATAAAACTATCAAATAAAATGCTGCTCACATTGCCAGTAAGTGAAAGTTCACATCACACCACCACCACAGTTACTAGAATTATTAGTATGCTATCAAAAATCATATCACAAAAATGAAGAAGTAGCTATCTAGTTCTACTTTCCCAATGTACCCCAAGTACATGCAATCTAGAAGTCGACTGAGCACCAGCATACCTTAAACGGGAAAAAAGGTAGATTCTCTCCTTTAGCGCAGATATTCAAATTCAAAGACAACGCAGAGTGAAATTCATGACTATTTCAATGCTGTCTTGCAACACAAGTGAAAACAAAGCTAATCCTATTCCAGGCCAGCATCAAAACATTAACAAACAACAGTGTCCTCTATTAACAAAAGAGCCTTAAGTTTAAACGCAGGCAGAACCTACTTTATTTTTAAGATGGGCTTGAGGTACATGAGTAATTACATGGGGAGATATTTAGACTCCTGCTATCTGTATTAAATATAGTAGATAAATGAAAAAACTTCAACCTCTAGCGCTTTCTGGCCAGAACCCAAAGTTAATTCAGTTACAGAATATTTACCAAAACCTATGACTACTTCTAGACAGTTTCAGTCCCTTGTTTATCACAGATGAACTGGGCACCAAGAATTTTCATGCAGTTATCATCTCTATGAACAAAGATAAGTCCTTTTTAAAATGAGTCAGAACTGCCTGATAAATTAGTCTACAAAGCAAGTAGTTTGCACATCAACTACATTTTTTCATTCATTATAGAGACTGCAGTAGATAATATCAAGGTTTCTAGATATACAGTATTATTGCAGTACTAGTGCAGTAGCATCTTTATAGTAGTGCTGTTTACACTGATTAGTCAATTATTTATTATAAAGGTACGTTCTTATAACAAATGCCATACACACATTTATATCCTCTTCCTTTTTAAGCACTTTTACAGACTCTGTAGTGTGTCTGTGAAGATAGTGCAGAATCACCACGGGCTTTTGTTTTGTTTATTTTTTTTTTTGAGGACAGTAATACTGTGTTTATTTCACCAGAGTGCTTCTGAAAACAGTTCTGGAATGTGTTAGTGGCTGCAGGGTTTGTCTTCTATTACTTTAAAAGAAATTGATACACCAATTTGCAGGTGATTCAAAAGTCCATAGCAGAAGGCTACAGCAGTTCACGCTGACATTCTTGGTTAACATTAGTCTGTGTCATGACAATAATTTGACATACTGTGAAGCAAAACACATATGAACAGAGTCCTACTGTTCTTATGCCACAGGCACTTCTTCTGTTTTAGATGGCTGATATTCTTTTCACTGTTATAACAGCTGAAGCTGATGTTTCCATATAGCCTCCTATTTTGTTTCACAGTAAAGGCATACAACCATTTCACAGTAGATATTTTTGAGTTTTTCCTAAACTTTAATTAGCTTGTTTACATGAAAAGCAGCAAACAGTTCACTCCACCAGCTAGCCTGGGCAAAAAATGCCCTTAGGTTTACACTCATTTGCTTGAAGCTTTTCTTTTGTCTAGCAAATCTGAATTCGTCATTAACATCATTAATATTTGCTATTAAACATTAGACTTGAAAAAAGGAATATTTGAGCCTTAAAGAGAAAATTGGAACACCGCATCCAAAAGATTGACTGAAATAAAACAAGTCAAACCAGTGAAGCCCTTTGAAGACAAAAGAGTGCTATGGCCCCAACAGGTGAAGATGTTAGGAAATAAGTCTTGATATTTTAAAGTGCTCTATAATGAAACACATCCAGAACACATGAATAATTTTCTCCATATCATGGTCTTGTCTTATATCTTATTCCTGCCCTTTCTACCACCAAATTGAGAGTGACAAATTTCCTTCTCTGAGACAGTATATGAACTACTTGTCCCCTATCATACATTTGCCTTACAGAGAAAGGCTCAGAGACCTCACAAAGTTGCTGGATTAAACACTGTCCCTTGGGATGCCATAGCATCTATATGCATTCCGCAGAATGTCCCAGGGGTACAGTATTTCTTTTAAACCCACATCACTTGGGGTATGAACTTTTCTAATTTGACTTGTGTTGTGCAAACAAAGAAGCAAGATAGCTTCAGATAGATTTCTAGCAAATCCAGATAAAGTATTAGATAGTTTAATGGTCATGAACAAGAGTAACAAAGGTTTCAGACTTACATAATAGCAATTTCCCACCAAGATGATGACAATACCCCCAAGAGGAACCAGATCCCACAAGAGAGATACCTTCCCCTCAGTGGCTGGCTCT